>JAGVSP010001450.1:0-122611 GCA_022494985.1 Micrasema minimum
CCGCATCCTCACTCCGCCGAAATAAATCCGTAACGATGGTCAATCGACGGATTCTGCCTGGAAGGCGGGATTCTGCAGGCGATAAGAAAGGGCAAGCTCGAGTGTCTCAGGCTCCACCCAGACGCATCCGGAGTGCATGTTTAAGCCAGTTCACGACGCCAGTTATTGGAGTTTGCTGGACGTCCGTTCCCGAACTTTAGCATTTTGTTATGAAGTCAAACCTAATGCCTAGAATCCTTTTCAGACACTCATTGTCTGATAAGCATATTATATGACAAATAAGATGTACATAAATATGATGTATAAGGTAAACGGCTGTAATACTGACCGTGTCCGTATTTACTGATCTATTTCAACAAAAACAAAGAAAATAAGTAAAAAGCAAAAGTAAAACATATTTCTGAATATTGGAAAAAATAGAACACAGCATCTGTTAATTGTTCACACTTGTTCTGTAGGTGACATTTGATTTTTTCTATTTGAAAAATCAGTTAGAGTTTGGACACCCGGCGACTAACAGCAGTACACAGCGAATCCTAATAAAAGAAGCCTAATTTTCCAAGTTTAATTTAAGCTATATATCATCTGTATTCAATTGCTTTTCAGTTATTTTTATATTCGGTTAGTAGGATATGACTCTTGATTTTTCATAAAATAAAGTGTTTGTGAGATATGTTTACTATTTGTATCATATTTTTTTAAAATAGAAGTGGTCAGTATTACATTCAACCATTTTTTGGACTGTTTCCATTACTGACCTAAGCAGTCAGTATTACATCCAGCTGATATTTTAATCGTTTTCTTTACTGACCTATGGGTCAGTAATAAACTCAGTGAGAAAGATTCTAAAATTTAAATAAGTATACGACCAAACTACATTTAAAAATCATATTTTGTGTGATTTGTAGAGCACAAAGAATTTTTAAATTATGAAATGTAATTCTGACCAACTTATTTTTCTTTATTTATTTTTATCTTATTAATGAATAAAGTCAGTGGTCAGTAATAGAAACAAATTCGGTCAGTATTACATTTATTAAATGAATAAACACTTTGTTTTAAACTACTTATTTAAAAAAAAATTTCCAACCGGTTTCGTACAAAGCCCTGAAGATGTTTCTTACGCCCTTTAAGCTCTTACGCCCTTTAAGCAAGCGTCTAATTTGGCCAGAAGATAAAATGGTAGAGAAAAAGAAGATGCCAAAAGCATTCCTACCGTCATTGTCGCATCAAATTCTTATATGAACTATCAGCAAAAATTTTAAGATGTTGAAAAAAAATTAAGAAAAATTGGAAAGAACAATATTAAAAAGAGGAGGAAAAAAAATGTGGTGCTTGAAAGAACAGAAGGCGGCCTTCCTTCATAGAGTAATGGTTAAGACGACTGCGGACTCACGATACGGAGATTCCGTGTTTAATTCCCGATGAGAACACAAATAATGCTAAAATGCTAGTGGAATTTACTGTATCCACCTGATATATCCATATTACCCCGTTCATCTTTTGATTAGCAAATAAATATTTTTAAGTCATTCCTTGTAAGGTAGTAAAAAACAATTATTTTACTTTATTTTATATTGCTTCTGTGATTATCGATTGATATATTTTCTTTTGTGTTTAGATTTATTATAAAAAATATATTGAATAAATAAATAAAAATCTTTCAGTTTCACTATCTCAGGTCAGTAATAGGACCACCATAGGTCAGTATTGGAGTAAAATCCATTTTCGGTATGTCAGTAATGAATCACAAAATCTGGATATGTTTAATATTTTTTATTTATTTTAAATCGCTTGACTTTTGTAAAATTATTTTTTTACCGTATTAAGTTAAATTCATTTTACTTTTAGAAATAAAACAAAATTATAAAGTTTCAACTACCTGATATTTAAAAAAAAAAATCAAATAAAAATGTCTGCCAGATTAAGACACGAAATAGGTCAGTATTATAGCCGTTTACCTTATATTGAATTCTTATTCGTTGTACCACATTTCTAAGCGATTCTATCTATACGACATCTGTTGAGAAAATTGCTAAGCATTTTTTGTTTGCTTCACTCTTTTTTTTCTTAATTTATAAAAGTAATTTGTCTTACACATTCATGTTGTTTTAAATAATATTGTTTTTATTCAACATTTTGGGCGTGTTCCTATCCTCTTTGCCTACCCTTCCGGGGAAATGGCGTGATGGTTAGTTAGTTAGTTTTAGTTAGTTTGTTTTTAAAAATTAGCTGGTAAAAGTAACAAGCCTTACAAATTGAAGAGTCATCTACAGGCGTGTTAAATTCCACGGAGGAAATCGAGGTATACGATTGTATGGAATAACGGCTGTGGGCCACGTGACCACGCTTCCTCTCAAGGATACAGGACATAGTAACTCATTGCAATTCATGAAACATCCTTCTTCAGACTGCAAAAGTATCTAATGAAGGACCTCCGGAGCGTCACATTTAGTTATTTTTATTCGTAGTTACAATTTCCGTTTTATTTATTCTATGTCCGACTCGTGGCATAGTGGTAGCGCATTTGGCTACCGTGCATGAGGTCGCTGGTTCGATCCCTCAACATGAAACATTCATTTACATGTGATTTTCATGTTAATATTTCATGTGTGATACCTGATCATCTTACCTTCATGTAATAAAAGGTCCAGATACACTGCACTCGGTGTACCGATGCAGTGCCCTATGCACCATTGGGTGCGGATAAGGCAAGGAAGTTGTATTATTGGTTTGTTATTTTATTGTCTTGTATCTGTTGTCTAAATTGTCTAAATTATTAACGAGTGAATATTATGTTTCAGGTGTCCTGACTTAGCAGATCGTGATCTACTGTCAGTGTGTGGGTGTGTGACGTAGTGTTGTGACGTCAGTGAGTGACGTAATGAATCACAAGATGGCGGCGTCTAGAGGCTCCATGTTAGCGTGTATTTTAGCGGCACTGTTGATCACCCCTTCGTCCATAGAAGCTAAGGGTAAGATACAATTATTGCTAATATATTTAATTTCTATTAAAACATCTGGGCATCTTTCATTTACCAACGTCCATTGATTTATTAATGCACTTAGATTTGAACTGAACCCAAAAAATGAATGACACTTCAACTCCGCCAAAACCTCCAACTCCGCCAGACGCGTATTCAGTATTTCTTTAACCGCCGCCGAGTCAGACGTTCAGAAAACATTCCGAAATGCCTTCCTGTGTAGTGAAACCGTGTAAAAAACCGGATAAAATTAACAAAAAAGACGGTGTAACTTTCCACATGTAAGTGTTTATTTATATTTGTTTACATAGCCTAAAATAATAATTATTCAAAGAATGTTTTCTTCTTAAATAATAGCCAACAGCCCGTCCACAAGAAAAAAAAGTCATTTTAGATGCATGGTAAAATTCATGAACGCTCCTCGTAAGGAACGGGTTAGTATTGTATACTGTTACTGTAACCCTATATATAGCCCATACCTTTTGCGGTGTGTGAGCGGATGCTTGCCGGCAGTCGAAGGGCTCTGATAGGTCGACCCGTGTAAGTGTATTGAGGTGCGGAATCTTCGTGTCATTACTTTTTCTAAATAATTTACTCTGCAAGGCAGATCTAAGTGTATTATAAATCAATGCCTACGTCCTTATCCGTACCTACTGGTGCAAAGGGCACTGCATAGGTAGTAGTTAATTCACAGCAAATTTTGTGCTACTATTATTATTATGGAAAATTTATATACCGCTTTTTTTGTATAAATATACCTCAAGGTCGCTTCAAATATTGAATTTAACTGCACGGGAAATATTAAGTGAATGCTCGTTGCTGTCGGGCACTGCAATTAGCTTATGCATTTGCAACAATAAAAATATAAAGTCCTGCATAAAATAGCGTGACTGACAGAGAGACAGAGATTTGGGAAGTATGTTTACAAGAGACGGAAGTTTGGATAAGGACATTGAGAGAAGGGTTAGTGCCGGAAACATAGTTAATGGTGCCTTAAAATCGATAGTGGCAAATAAGAACTTATCGAAAGAAGCAAAATTGGCAGTACACAACGGAGTTCTGGTACCAACCCTTATGTATGGTAGTGAAGCGTGGTGTTGGAAAAAGAAGGATGAAAGTAGACTGAATGCTGTTGAAATGCGATATATGTGTGGTAAGACTATGTATGATAGGTGAACAAATGTCGAAATTAGAGCAGAGTGCAAGGCTGAGATAAGCATTATCGACAAAATTAAGATAGGGCTTTTACGATGGTTTGGTCATGTGGAGCGAATGAGTGATGAAAGAACAGCTGAAAAAAGATGTAGAAGCCGAAGAAAGAGATGGCATGAAAGTGGACATGTGAAAAGTCGGAATAATCGGCGTATGTGCACGAGAAGATGTATGAAAGTAGAGGAAGCAAAGGAAGTATGTCAGGATAGAGTGGTATGGCGTTCTATCCTCTCTGCCTATCCCTACGGGGAAATGCCGTGATGGTTAGTTAGTTAGTAAGTTAAACCCACTTTCGCAATAACTGCCTAAATTCTAGTAAAATAACGAAATGTAGGCCGATTCCACAGTCTATTTGAGCACAATACAATTCTCTAAGAGCCCTGAATAAGCCGAGATTAATCTCCAAAGTAGGTCAGTCTAATACCGAGTACTGAAATGAAAAAAACCTCCAGTCTGCATTGTATGACCTTCCCACTAACTCAACTCCGCGAACAAGCAACTGACAGCTGCTTATGCGAGTATAAAAAGATGGCCTTTATCAATAATTTCATTTATATGGGATGTGCACAGTAGTTACAACACAAGACAGCGATACTAATTACATACACTCGATGACTCGTACTGCAATTTTTTCCTCCAAAATCATTGAAACTGAGAAGCTCTAATTAACTAACCATCACGCATAGAACGCCACACCACTCTGTCCTGGCACACTTTTCTTGCTTCCTCCACATTCATACATCTTCTCATGCACGCACGTCGATTATTCCGACTTCTTACATGCCCACATTCAAGCACTTGTTTTACTTGATCATGCCATATCTTTCTCGGCCTTCCTAGATTTCTACATCCAGGCACAGTCGCATCATATATTTTTTTAGCCGTTCTTTCATCATCCATTCATCAAAGAAGCAAAATTGGCAGTACACAACGGAGTTCTGGCACCAACCCTTATGTATGGTAGTGAAGCGTGGTGTTGGAAAAAGAAGGATGAAAGTAGACTGAATGCTGTTGAAATGTCATCTCTCTGTGTGGTAAGACTATGTATGATAGGTGCAGATTAAAGCAGAGTGCAAGGCTGAGATAAGCATTATCGACAAAATTAAGAAAGGGCTTTTACGATAGTTTGGTCATGTGGAGCGAATGAGTGATGAAAAAACGGCTAAAATATGTTAAAATGCAAGCGTGCCTGGATGTCCAAGCCGAGGAAGGCCGAGAAAGACATGGCATGACCAAGTACGTCAAGTACTTGAAAGTGGACATGTGAAAAGTCGGAATAATCGGCGTATGTGCATGAGAAGATGTATGAATGTAGAGGAAGCAAAGGAAGTATGTCAGGACAGAGTGGTATGGCGTTCTATCCTCTCTGCCTACCCCTACGGGGAAATGGCGTGATGGTTAGTTAGTTAAAAAATTTGAAAAAAAAAAAACACAATTCACCGTGTCTGGCTAGGCGTTTCATCTTTGAATTCTCACTAGTTAAGCTAGAAAGAAAGGGCGTTATGTAACTATAGTAAAGTGGAGAGAGACAGAAGGCTGTCTTACAGACGAAAGTGTGTTTACTTTTGATAATAAGGACAAAAAACAGCGTCGTGAATTGTGCAATTGACGTTTTGTATACAAAGTGATTGTAAAAGTTGGTTTATGGGGCTATTGATTAATTATTAAGACTGAACTTTTTTACATACTTGCTCTTTTTACGTAAAATATTAACATAATTATTATTTTTTGTATTTCTAACTAACTAACCATTACGCCAAGCGGTAGGCAGAGAGGATAGAACGCCACAGCACTCTTCCTTGGCATACTTCTCTTGCTGCCTCCAATGATGTTTATTTTTACATACTTAGATAGGCTATTTTGTTCCGTTTCTTGTCATATCCTAGTTGAGTCAATTGACTCAATCTCAACTTGTTAGAGGGAAACAGAATGATTAAAATGTATTAGATAGATATAGTACTGAAAAATACAAATGGATCCAACATTTTTGACAGTTCTCTTTAAAATAGCTTGTCTAGTGTTAACTGTACAGGCCCCTCGCTGCCTCCGCATTCATACATCTTTTCATGCACGCACGTCGATTATTCCGATTTTTTTCTCATGCTCACATTCAAGCACTTGTTGTACTTGATCCTGCCATGTCTTTCTCGGCATTCCTCGACTCGCACACTCGCATTATAGATTCTTTTAGCTGTTCTTTCATCATTTGTTCGCGTTCGCGCACTCTCACAGTTGCGCACTTCTGGTGGGAGAGCATTCCAAGCCACAGGGCCCGCAACCGCAAAAGCGCGCTCTCCAAATTTTGTGCGCTGATTACGGATCGGTACTGAAACCCTGCCTATGCCGAACCATCGTAAGAGACCTTCCTTAACTTTGTCAATAATGCTTATATCTCAGCCTTGTATTCTGTTCTAATTTCGTCATTCCATTTACCACACATTCGCCTGAGAGATCGCATTTTAACTGCATTCTATCTACTTCCGTCTTTCTTTTTCCAACTCCATACTTCGCTTCCATTCATAAGGGTTGGTACCAGAACTCCACTATGAACTGCCAGTTGAGCCTCTTTTAATAAGCACTTATTAGATACTACCGACTTAAGGCACCATTAACTCAGTTACCGGCACAATTCGGTTAACTTCCTGTTAAAAAAAATAATTCCGGGAACTCCTTAAAAATTATTCAAAATTTTTGACGAATCATTCTTAACCTAATAAATCATCCGGCGTTCCGATTTTTATCAGAATTCCGAACGGTAAATCAGGACGCTGATTAATATTATTAGAACGCTGCGAATTGATCAGATGACTAAAAATAATTTGACGAAAAATTTGTTGTATTTTAAATATTTCATGTGTGATACTTTGGACTGGCTCTGAAGCGTAAGACTGATAATCTTACCTTCGTGTAATAAAACGAACAAGATACACTGCACTTGGTGTACCAATACAGTAAAATGGCACGACGCTTCACATGTGAACACTCTCTGTCATCCATTGAGAAAATTGCTAAGCATTTTAGCAGAAACCTTTATGATTGCAAGTGACATTCTTGTATATTGGCAGATATAGATATCAAATACTAGGTGAAATGGGGGATGTTGTAATACATCAAGTGGCCACTTAACCCAGCCAATGACAGGTCATAAGCCCTGTAAACACCTAGATATCCGTATTCCCTTCCAAACTTCTCGTCTCTGTTTAGATGTCAAATTGCAATTCATTATACCATATCCGCTCCCTGTGGAGCATATGGAATCAACAAACTGCCTCCAGGCCAAGCGGTTGGCCGCCAGCTCCCGTGCATCCTCCCAAGTCAAGTCCACGTCCCGCAGCTCTGACGCAAACTGCCGACGAATCGTCAACATTGGTTGCCGAGAACCTGATGCCTTGTAAAATAGGCAAGCATGGTGGCGGCTCTCGGGAGGCATACGTAGTATATGGCCTAGCCAGCCGAAACGCCTTCGCCGGATGACAGTAGATATCAGGGGTTGGGTTGCCTCACCTCTGTGTTCCTTACAAAGTCAAACCACCGCACACCTAAAATTCTTCTAAGACACCTATTCTCAAAACTCAGAAGTCTGCTGTCTTGGGCCCTGGTTAGGTGCCACGGTTCGCAGCCATAGAGAAGAACAGGTGTGATGCAGGAGTTATAAAGGCGGAGTTTTCTTTTAACCGAGTTGTAATTATTAGCCCGTAATGGGTGAAATCCAGTTTTTGTCTACAAGTATTTGGACACACTCAAAATGTTGTTTATAAGTTATTTGTAATTAGCTGCAATCATCATTTTAATCTCATTTTTCTCAGTGCACGCGCATAAAATTGAAAATAAATAAATACGTGTAATTTTGTATCTCGTTTGACCGCGTGTGGGTGGTGGCTGAGTCCCGCCTAGGACCGGTCGACCCAAGGTCGCCGGTTCGATACTCGCTCGTCCCGTAATGTTATACAGGTGTAGATGTAGAGGATATAACGCGCGGGACGTTAAGTGTACAAATCGGGGACTTTCCACTCACGACTGGATGCGGCCAACTCGCCCGCTGGCCCAGTGGTAGCGTCGCGCACTTTGAGTTTAATGGTCCTCGGTCCAAAATCTCACTTGGTACATTCATGTAATAAGCGACCAATATGTAGATATACAATCAATTGGCAGTTCATAAAGAGGCTAAATTGGCAGTTCATAATGGAGTTCTGGTACCAACGCTTATGTATGGTAGCGGAGCGTGGTGTTGGAAACAAAGGGATGAAAGTAGACTGAATGCTGTTGAAATGCGATCTATGTGTGGTCAGACTATGTATGATAGGTGTACAAATGTCGAAATTAGAACAGAGTGCAAGGCTGAGATAAGCATTATCGACAAAATTAAGAAAGGTCTTTTACGATGGTTCGGTCATGTAGAGCGAATGGATGATGAAAGAACGGCTAAAAAAATATATGATGTGACTGTACCTGGATGTAGAAATCGATGAAGACCGAGAAAGACATGACTTCGTTCCGAGCTATGAAAACTATGGGTCAAATCAAAAACATTTATCCTACAAAATCGACTCCAAATATTATGAAGATTCACTGGTTTCCCGCTTGTACATCGAGTTTTGTTACAACATGTATAACGTGGGCATATTGAGCAACCTGTGCTTGACAAATTACAAGATACTCGTATGAAACCATACATTTTTATTCAAACTTTCGATATTTTGTATGTAAACTTCAGTAGTGCAAATAAAGGTTTTCGTTTTGACCGCTCGTTGATATCTTTTAGAACAAAAGTGAAAAGACACGATCCATGTATTATATATAATATATGGACCACAGTCCCTCCCAAACATTACATTGGATATGGACTTAAATCGAAGCCTCAATCATTATTATTGTGGATAATTTATATACCGCCGTTTTCCCATAAATATACCTCAAGGGCGCTTTGAATATTGAATTTAACGGCTCGGGAAATTTAAAGTGAGTGAAAACTCAATTTCTGAGTAGAAAATACCATTATCAAAATTAATTAAAAAGATTTTGAGAACATATAGGTCTTAAGTTTCTTTCAAACATCACTTCACTCTCACAGTTTGCGCACACTGGTGGGGAGAGCATTCCAAGCCACAGGGCCCGCAACCGCAAAAGCGCGCTCTCCAAACTTTGTGCGCTGATTACGGATCGGTACTAAAACCCTGCCTATAGCTGTAGATGTAGCTGATCGAAGTGTGAGACGTCTTTCAGCTAGTTCATCTGGAATGCAGAGCTCTTTTATATACTCTGGAGCGGCATCATGCATGGCTTTGTACATTAGCCAACAGAGTTGCAATCATGCCTACCTATTTTAAAAGGCATCAGGTTCTCGGCGTCCTGTACGTCCGCTGTTTACAATTCGTCGGCAGTTTGGGTCAGAGCTGCGGGACGTGGACCTGACTTGGGAGGATGCACGGGAGCTGGCGGCCGATCGCTTGGCCTGGAGACAGTTTGTGGAATCCATGTGCTACACATAGGGAGCTGATATGGTATAATGATGATGACGATTTAATCAGAAAAACGTTTTACTACTACGTTCTTCAATACTCAAAAATATTAAATTTAAAAAACACATTAAAACGTGTGAAAAAAACATTTCTCCGTCTAGTGCTAAGAGGCTATATTGGCAGTGCATAATGGAGTTCTGGTACCAAGTACCAATACTTATGTATGGAAGCGAAGTATGGAGTTGGAAAAATAAGGATGAAAGTAGATTGAATGCTGTTGAAATGCGATCTCATCAAGAAAGGTCTTTTACGTTGGTTTCGTTCATGTAGAGCGAATGGATGATGAAAGAACGGCTAAAAAAATATAAGATGCGACGGTGCCTGGATGTAGAAGTCGAAACAGATGGCATGATCAAGTAAAATAAGTGCTTGAAAGTGTGTAAGAAGTCGGAATAATCGACGTGCGTGCACGAGAAGATGTATGAATGTGGAGGAAGCGAGAGAAGTATGCCAGGACAGAGTGGTGTGGCGTTCTATCCTCTCTGCCTACCCCTTCGGGGAAATGGCGTGATGGTTAGTTAGTTAGTTAGTATCTATCATTGCTCTATCTAGTGCTAAATTCCAGGAAAAAAATCATCGGGAAACCCTGAAGAATGCTACCCATCTTCATCTTTGGTAAAATGTGACTCTTGATTGAAAAATCTGTTGGTTTTCTGTGACCTCTTTGAAATGATTTCGTGTGGGCCTTAAATGTCGCTATGTGGGTGATTTTCGTTCGAGCGACGACCTCGGAATCGAACCCGCTGCCCACTCGCCGTGAGTCAGGAGCTGTAGTCACTATTCGGAAACCTACAATCCTAATGTAGATGTGGTCTTGACATGTTTTTCACTGCAAAAAGTAGGTACTACGGGCTTCGTAACGGTAAAATTTTATTGTCCAACTTAAATTGATATTACATCAGAAAAATATTTTCAACATGTGGAGCATATGGATTCCGCAAACTGCCTCCAAGCCAAGCGATCGGCCGCCAGTTTCCGTGCATCCTCCCAAGTCAGGTCCGCGTCCCGTAGCTCGGACGCAAACCGCCGACGGATTGTCAACAAGAAACACATGAGAAGGAAGCGAGGGATGTGTGCCAGGACAATGGAAACCCCCACCCTTTCCCTAGATTGCTTTAAAGACTATTTAGTCTTTTTTCAGTCCAGCCAACTCTACCGATTTTTTCAACAAGCTTAACCGCCATTTTAAGATTGTTAGTGAGATAAAAATACAGATGAATTTACGTTATGTACGCGAACAAATGCTTTCATTGCCCCTACCACTGTCTCCGTCTATGTATTATAATTTTCATTGTTTTCTGCATGCATGACATTTATCCCGAATTTTCACATGACCACTTTCAAGTATTTATTTAATTACAGAAAACTCTACAATTTGACAATATCTATCATTTTACATATTATCATAATAATTACATACACGGTTTTATTTCACATCAATTACAGATTTACACAGCATTATAATACTCGTATACAATTTACAGGTTTAAAAAAGCTTTATGTACTTTGCATAAATATGTTCAATCAGAGGTTATAAAATGATTTCAAATTCCTCTTGAATTACCACATCTATCATTAAATACATCAATATTTAAGTGTTTTTCTATGTCATTTTACAGTCTTAATAGCGAGATAAGGAATTAAAGTGCGTAAATGTTATTGTTAATGTTGGGTCAAAAAATGTTTTATGTGATCTCAACCGTACTTGATCACGCCATGTCTATCTCGGCCTTCTTCTATGTGTACTCAAATGTTTATATTTCAACTAATAACTGCATCTGTTGCTCGATCACAGATCACTTCCGACTCCGGTAATAAGCGATGTGATAACGATTTCTTAACCATGGATGTTTAACGTTTTCGCGATCACAATGGAACACGCGTTTAAAGTTATCGATCGGGATTATTAGCCGAGCGCTTCTAGTCGCGAGCCATTTCCCGAGATATATCTTATTCGCACATATATCTTTATTCAATCTTTCTCGAGTGCCGTATTGCATTTAGCCGGTTTTCGGCAAGCCAAATATTGAGAAAAGCAGTCGACATGATAAAAAATCCGACAAGCGCGATGATTTGACGTTTGACGTACGGCCGCGATATCGCGCGCATCGGCTCCGCTCGGCTCAGATCGTCAATGCTCGGCTCGGCAATCGCGGTATTGAACGGTATGTCATTGTGATCGCTCAAATCGTTAGCGTTAGCACGTGATTAGCACGTTTTTAACTACGTCGATAGTTATCTGTGATTGAGCTACTGGACAGTTTTAAAATAATATAACTGAGTAATCAGATTCATAATAAACAATGCGTACTGTTATATAACACTAGCTCAACAACGCGTGGCTATTACGTCCGAATATATTATTATCACGGAAGAATGTTTACTTCCGCGGAACGATATATTATTCGTACATCGCTGGTCGGTCAAGTTTAGTTCTTAATTACTGATTTAACAGTAAACTTGAGCGTTGACCATGACGCCATCTTGTGCATAATTTGGTCATGGTGCATTATGCCCGCTGTATACGGGACAGTTTCTTGTTCAGAAAACTACACAGTTTCTTGTTCAGAAAACTGTGCAGTCTGTCAAACTTCTGTCAAAAGACACGCTAAATATGTGTATTTTTGAAACGCGATTGTAAGTTATTATCGTATGTTTGCTCTCAGGAAATTGTATATTTAGCTAATAATGTAAATATGTTATTGGTTTTTTACGTATTTAAAAGCATACAATAAACCAATGTCTACTTAAACGTTTACATAAAAAACATTAACTGTCATGTCAGCTTAAATCTGACACGAGCACGCAGTTTTTTAAACAGTTTTCGTTGTATACGGGACCGTTTTCAGACTGCATAGAAAACTGCGCAGAAAACTGTCCCGTATATAGCGGGCTTTACTTGCTAGCGTATGGGGGTGCAGAATTGATTTATTTATTTATTTATTTATTACATTTCACAAATTTAATAATCACAATAAAGGGATGGCGACTCAATCAGTAGAGACCCATGTCAATGATCTGGCGCCGACTCACTAGATAGTCCGTCACCTCTCTGTGTCACCTCTCTGTTTGGTAAGACTACGTATGATAGGTGTACAAATGTCGAAATTAGAGCAGAGTGCAAGGCTGAGATAAGCATTATCGACAAAATTAAGAAAGGCCTTTTACGATGGTACGGACATGTAGAGCGAATGGATGATGAAAGAACGGCTAAAAAAATATATGCTGCGACTGTGCCTGGATGTAGAAGTCGAGGAAGGCCGAGAAAGACAACCTGGCATGATCAAGTAAAACAAGTGCTTGAAAGTGGGCGTGTCAGAAGTCGGAATAATCGACGTGCGTGCATGAGAAGATGTATGAATGTGGAGGAAGCAAGAGAAGTGTGCCAGGACAGAGTGGTGTGGCGTTCTATCACATCTGCCTAGTTAGTTAGTTAGTTAAATATCTTCCTTCACCCTCACTCGACGATTCCCATTATAAAAATGGTGGTATCTTTTTCCTCTATGTGCAGCTGAAATAGAGTCCCCAGTACTCTATCGATTAGCAGTTACGAATACGTTATTTGATAACCGATTGGCTAGTCGCATCACTTGTCAAGCCTGTGTGTTGCCTCCATGTGCATCGTCAATGCGGCGCGGCGTCTGCATACAAAAAGTGGTAGCTCCTGCACTGCTAACACAATCTGGACAAACAGGTTACAACAAAGAGATTAACGCACTTCTCTGCGCATACTTTGATCATATAATATGTCATCGTTTTAAAATCTCCACGCATTTCTATCATGTAAAAAATTCTAACGAATCAAGACAGGATCCGTAGTTCTGACGTAAACTGCCGACGGATTGTCGGCAATGGACGTCCAGGACGCCTGGAACCTGATTTCTTGTAAAAAGGGCCAGTAACTCAATCACAGATAATTGTCGACGTGCTTAAAAACGTGCTAAGCATTTGACCGATCACAATGAACATACGTTCATATCACGGTCGCGTTGCCAAGCACCATAGATGAAAGGCATACTTTGACAAATGTTTCGTTTTATTGCTTTCTCAAATTGATTTAAAGCAAATAAATGGCATGATAAATTGTGCAAACAAACAATTAAAACTAAATTATTTTACTTTAATTACAGTTTTGGCGTATTTTCCATATTTAAAGCGGTAATTAATAATCCCGATCGATAACTTTCAACGGATGTTCCATTGTGATCGCGAAAACGTTAAACATCCGTGGTGAGAAATCGTTATCACGTCGCTTATTAGCACGTCGATAGTCATCTGTGATGAGCTACTGGTTAAGGCTGTTGACGTGGTCCTGATTTGGTAGGATGCGCGAGAACTGGCGCGCTTGGCTTGGAGGCAGTTTGTGAAATCCATATGCTCCACATAGTCGACTCGACATTTTGTTTGAAGAGTATAACCTTAAATGTTACTAGTTAAGAACCCATAGAACATTTTCTGTACCAGCGCGAGCGTTTGACAACAATATGGCTTTTATCAACTCATTATCACGTAATGGTTTTTGAAAGAAATGTGAATATGACCGTATGTAATATTATAGCAAATGGAGACAGATTGGAGCAGGTTGAAGAATTTGTATATTTGGGAAGTATGTTTACAAGAGATAAGGACATTGAGAAAAGGGTTAGTGCCGGAAACCGAGTTAATGGTGCCTTGAAATCGATAGTGGCAAATAAGAACTTATCGAAAGAAGCAAAATTGGCAGTACACAACGGAGTTCTGGTACCAACCCTTATGTATGGTAGTGAAGCGTGGTGTTGGAAAAAGAAGGACGAAAGTAGACTTAATGCTGTTGAAATGTCATCTCTCTGTGTCGTAAGACTATGTATGATAGGTGTACAAATGTCCAAATTAGAGCAGATTGCAAGGCTGAGATAAGCATTATCGACAAAATTAAGAAAGGGCTTTTACGATGGTTTGGTCATGTGGAGCGAATGAGTGATGAAAGAACAGCTAATTTAAACAAAATTGTATCGTCCTCTTAATTTTTTTCTTTATTGAACAAAAAGAGTGCAGGAAAATAAAAACATTAAATATTTTAAAAAAACAGCAAAAATAATAATACTTAAATAATTGCTCGATGTTTCTACAAAATACCCATGTAAACGAGGTTTTAAGGATCAGAATTGCGTGACGTGTTTGCGTAATAGGCGAACACTTTCTAAGCCAGCTCCTTTTATAGGCGCAGAAATCTAGGCCTTATCGACCAGTCATATAATGATTACCAGGAACGGATGTGGCTATTCTGGTAACAAAAATCAGGTTTTATCTTTTCTATTTTTAAACACTTATATCGTCCTTATATCGACTAAGTTTACAAAAAAACGCATTAAGAATATATAACTTACTACTGCAATGGTGCATAGGGCACTGCATTGGTACACCAAGTGCAATGAATCTTGGTCATTTTATTACATGAAGCTAAGGTGATCAGTCTTATGCTTCAGAACCAGTCCAAGGTATCACACGTGGAATATTAAAATGAAAATCACATGTAAATTCGATGGGTCAAAAACACAAGAGTATCTAAGTTCAAATGAATTTTTGTTCAGCTAAGTATGCAGAAATGACAAAGATTATCGGTTCTATCGAAAAATCTTTGGTTCATAATACATGGAGTAACATTCTCGCAGTACAACCCGAAAACTGATGAATCTACATCATATGGAGTCGAATGTGTAATGTAACTTCTAAATCTGAACTTAAAAAAAAAAATTCTTCTCAAAAAAGCTTCCATTAGTTCTGCAGATTACGTAAAATTGCACTAATTCATATTAAAATGCTTATTTCCATTTTGTTTTATTTATTGATAGTATTAATTTGACTAAATACATCGCACCTTTAGGACGAAAATGACCTAATTCAAAATACCAATTTTTGGAAAATTCTCAGTAGAAGCAAGTAAACACCATCTTATTTCAGATATTATTGATATCCCAACAAAGACAGAGAAACTCTGGAAGTGAATGTGGGTTATCTAGGCGTTTACAGGGCTTATGACCTGTAATTGTCTGGGTTAAGTGGCCACTTGATGTACTACAACATTCCCCATTCCGCCCATCATCTGATAACCATTTATGACAAATTTTGGGAACTACTATATATATTGAAATCGTCTTCGTCATCCCGTTTTACAGAATTGTTCTATGCTGGTGTCATCTATTGAGAAGATTGCAAAGCATTTTTTTTTGGCAATTTTTTTATTTTTATTTCAAAAATACATTTTACATGTATTCCCCATGAGTTACAATTAACTCATTTTGGGCCTATAAATAATTACAATTCATATATATATTCATGCCAGAACACACAGTTATTACAAACACAGAAAAAATGTTATTACAATCAGAATACAACCAAATACAAATACACTAATTATTTACACCTTCCACATACTGCCTGAGGTAATAGAGCTTTAGGCTGTTAGCCACATTATTAGAGCTTCGAATACCCTCAGGAAGCCTGTTATACTCCCTACAAGCCAGGTACAGCAGAGACTTTAGACCAAGTTTTGTAGTACGAGTATCAGGTGGGTGTAGATTGTGTCTTTGTCTAGTGTGGTAACTTTGAACATCACGGTTATAAGTGTATTGAGTATTAATCTCCTTTTATTAGATGTAGGTAAGGCCCTACTGAGCTTTATATACTATTTATAATTTTATGCAAGCAAGTGAGATCGATTACTTTTATGACATGACGTAGATTCACTGATTTACCACTTGTACATGGAGTTTTGTAACAGTATGCTGTATATTTATTACCTCACAAATTAAACATTCAACGACTACTGCAAGTATACTACTTGTTTCTGTACTTAGCTAAACTGTAATTCAGTAGCCCTAACGCCCCCTATTACGGTCAATGTATATCGGCGTTTTATCGATTTGCTATAAAATGACGTTAAAGTTAAGTACACACTTCGTCTCACGGTCGCTGAGTATTAGAAATATGTCAGTTGGTCGATTATGAACTATTATATCGCGCGATACGCAATATGCGTGTAATTCTGGACTGACTAACTAACTAACCATCACGCCATTTCCCCGTAGGGGTAGGCAGAGACGATAGAACGCCATACCACTCTGTCCTGACACACTTCCTTTGCTTCCTCTACATTCATACATCTTCGCATGCACACACGCCGATTATTCCGACTTTTCACATGTCCACTTTCAAGTACTTGTCGTACTTGGTCATGCCATGTCTTTCTCGGCCTTCCTCGGCTTCTACATCCAGGCACACTTGCATTTAAACTTCTTTTAGCCGTTCTTTCATCACTCATTCGCTCCACATGACCAAACCATCGTTAAATCCCTTTCTTAATTTTATCCCTATATTTTCAAAGCTCCTATATGAGGACCAATAACTGGCAGTCAGAAATGTTTATTTTAGAAACATGTTTTTTTCAGCGACATAAGATGATTTTTTCTTAAATTGCGCGGGACCTGTTAATTCTTGGGCGCGTCACCCTAATGTAAAATGTTCTCTGTAAAGGGAACACCTATAGACCTATTGTATATGTGTTTTTAAATAACTTTTTGAATATACAAACATTAGAAAATAGAAGAATATGAAATGATTTGCTCTTTCTGTTCATATATTGTCATGTTATTCTCACGCCTCTCGTGAGAATGACATTCCTAACTCTCCTTTAACTTATTAAAAATAGCAATTTAACTTTTGACCCCGTTATTCCGCCTTATTTCATTGCCAAAGAATCTGCTCTATGGTAAATGAAATCTCGCGCGGGGACTTTTGTCTATGATCCCCTTCCAAAGCAACTGTCATGGCGTTCGGACGTCGCTATTTTTTTATACATGCCGTCCAAACCTAAAAACCGAGGGAATTATGGCGAATTCGTAAGTGTTGTAGCTTTTTAATATCAATTTAAATCCCCGAATCAAACTACGTATTACAGCCTAGTCTCTCTGATCTTTTTTTCAGGTCTAATGCCCTTTTTTATACTCCTTTATATACTTCCCTACTCCAAATATGTATTGACATAATATTATAATTTAAAATGGCCTAGACACGGATCGCTGTCTAGGAGCTAGTTACCGAGTGTCACACGCTGACCGGTACATTACATAATGCAGATATTATCCCATATCTGTCATCTCTCACACGTGAAATTTCCGGACCACGTGTGAGGTTAAACTTACAATTGATGCTTCAAAAGACTGATTTACAAAGCTTCACCTCGTGCATGTCCTGATGTGGACACTGCACACTTACGATACATGGATTCTTCACCTCTCTTCAAAATTTCACCACTACGAAAAATTAAATTCTTAACCTCCAATTTACTTCATTCATCTCAACACTAGACTGCATTTTTCTTTAATCTTCGACGTACAACATTTTATTTGTAAATTCCAGTATGAATGATTCGATGGATGGATTCATTACTTAAGTTTGCAACCTATATTTGTAATTATCTCTATATTATATCTTGTCAAAATTATAACCTATATACTTACCGTGCCTAGCACATTAACATAACCTTGTGAACTTACTTATTTTTCATTACACACACTGAAATTCTGTATCCTTGTTTTATTTATATTCTTTTGTGAGTCTTTGTTAAACTGATTGAGCCATGCTGGTGAGCGTTAGAGGATGATGAGCAAATCAGGTAAGCCTCACAGCCTCAACGTTACCATATGTGTTTTTAAATAACTTTTTGAATATACAAACATTAGAAAATAGAAGAAAATTAAATGATTTGCTCTTTCTGTTCATAGTATTAAAATCCATGTTTGATTGGTGTCAACTAACAAATTTAATTATTATACGAGTGCCTGGTCGAGTTACCCGTGGTAATGCACTATTTTACTGTAGCCAATCATCGACCAATTACAGTGCAAACTCACCGATACGAAGAATGCACGCACTGGCTAACAAGTATACAAACAATATTGATGTTTTCAACACAAATCTAGTGCATTTTAGGAACACAGTGTCTGGATGCCATCTCTGGCGGTAATGAATAGCTCTACCTACTGTGTAATCATTTAAAAATGTCCATGTAAAAGCCCTATGGGCGTCAAAACAATAAAATAAATGAATGTGTGTATTTTGACATGCGGAAGTTACAAAATTGAAGAATGTACACAATGTTTTTGGACGCTTAGTACCATTTTTGATGGAGTTCCCCGCTTATACCATTATGTAAATGTAAATGTTTTAATGTCTAGGTATTTAATGTATATAACTACGTAATATGTTATACGGCCGGCCATTGTTTCTACGCTCGACCATAACGGTAATAATTACGGCGGTCAACTCTGTCTATATTTACTGTCAAACTTATCAATTATTACTTAGGAAATGGTTTTCCGAAAGCTGACTCGAGTCTAGCGTTAGAAATTTCATCATCATCATCATACCATATCCGCTACCTATGTGGAGCATATGGAATCCACAAACTGCCTCCAGGCGAAGCGATCGGCCGCCAGCTACCGCGCAAAGTCCACGTCCCGCAGCTCTGACGCAAACTGCCGACGAATTGTCAACAGTGGACGACCAGGGCGCCGAGAACCTGATGCCTTGTAAAATAGGCAAGCATGGTTAAGGCTCTCGTGAGGCATACGTAGTATATGACCTAGCCAGCCGAAACGCCTTCGCCGGATGACAGTAGATACCAAGGGTTGGGTTGCCTCACCTCTGTGTTCCTTACAAAGTCAAACCACCGCACACCTTATATTCTTCTAAGACACCCATCTGCACTCAGAAGTCTGCTATTTTGGGCCCTGGTTGGGTGCCATGATTTGCAGCCATAGAGGAGAACAGGTGTTACACAGTAAAATGCGGCGAAGGCGTTCCGGCTGGCTAGGCCATACACTACGTACGCCTCCCGAGAGCCGCCACCACGCTTGCCTATTTTACAAGGCATCAGGTTCTCGGCGTCCTGGTCGCCCACTGTTGACAATTCGTCGGCAGTTTGCTTCAGAGCTGCGGGACGTAGACCTGACTTGGGAGGATGACTTGGCGGCCGATTGCTTGGCCTGGAGGCAGCTTGTGGAATCCATATGCTCCACATTGGGAGCGGATATGGTATGATGATGCTGATTATGATGATGTGAGGCATATGGATTCCATAAACTGCCTCTTTTAATTTTTTGTATTAATTTTTTATTGACGTGATAACGTCTGTTAAATCGATGAACGCCGGCTGCACACACGAAAAAGCATGACTCATTGTCACGTTCCGCCTGAGCCGAGTGTGCAAGCGAGAGCGCGCGGAACAAGCGAAAGAGAGGCATAAGCGTTCGGTTTGTGACGCATCTATCTCTCTTCCACTCCATCGGCCAATGTGTCCGAGTAGAAGGGAGACAGCAGCAGCACACAAGCTACAAAAGTGAAGTGTGAATTGTCATTACCAAAATGAAATAAAATCACCAAATTGTGCACTTCCAGACCAAGTTAATATGTTTACGGTAGTACCAGACCGATCCTTTAAAAGGATATTTTAATTTTCCATCACAGCAGGTAGCAAGACTGAACCCACGTAAACTTGAAATAATTAACTCCTGCTTTGTATGATACAAAATAATGATAATTCAGTAATAATAATTCAATGGGGTTCTTTCCGATTTTTATTTTTTACTTCAAAAAATTGATTGAAAAATAACAATATCAAGGAAATTTTTAAAAAATTTTTACGATGTCATATGAACTTTCTCTAGCGCGGTTTGAAATAGCGCTTTTTCAAATCGCTCGCAAAATCCTCCATTTGGCGCGCATGCGGTGTGACGTCACAGCAATAGGCGCTTAATGAAATTTTCCGCCTTTCACGGTGGACGGGTATGACGTCATTAGCCAATAACGGGGCGTTTAAAAAATCATTCGTATTTTCGTGTTTCTAAAACATAAAATTTATTAATAAAAACTAAATTTTTTGAGTATCGTAATTTATATCGTTGGAATTGTAAAAATATACTTTAAATATTTATAACGTTTTTAAGAATATTCATGTTATCTGGAAGAAGACCCATTCAATTCATAAAAGTATGCTATTTTTCATCAATGTTTTCTTATGACGTTATCACGTAAAAATTATCGTCTGTAAACCGAGTTTACAGACAACCAAAAGTTTTTATTTAAATAAACGCCATTTTGTGGTACTGAATTCGAACTTGAGAAGTAGCGGTGTAGGTGCTTGTAATCTGGGCCCAGTTGCTCGATCACAGATCACTACCGACTCGGTAATAAGCGACGTGATAACGATTTCTTACCCATGGATGTTTAACGTTTTTCGCGCTCATAAAATGGAACACGCGTTAAAAGTTATCGATCGGGATTATTAACCGAACGCTTCTAGTCGCGAGCCATTTCCCGAGATATATCTTATTCGCACATATATCTTCATTCAATCTTTCTCGAGTGCCGTATTGCATTTAGCCGGTTTTCGGCAAGCCAAATATTGAGAAAAGCAGTCGACATAATAAAAAAATCCGACAAGCGCGATAATTTGACGTTTGACGTACGGCCGCGATAATTAGTGCGTATTCTATGGCCGCGATATCGCGTGCATCGGCTCCGCTCGGCTCAGATCGGCAATGTTCGGCTCGGCGATCGCGGTATTGAACGAATGTAATGATATTGGTCGGTGATCGGTCAAATCGTTAGCGTTAGCACGTGGTTAGCACGTTTTTAACTACGTCGATAGTTATCTGTGATTGAGCTCCAGGTTCGACAAGTTTATCAACCTGACGCGAGTTGTCAAGCTTCCACAGTAGCAACGGACAATCTTGTAAATCTCTGACGCCATTGTTATCAACTATCGCCCACATTTCACCTATCCCATGTTCGTGAGATGTACCTACATCTGTGTTTTAGCTTTAATTACCGCGGCAGAAACAAGGTCAGGCCTCGGAACTGAACCCGGTCCCACGACTCCGATTGCCTGGTGCACACCACTCGACTACATCTAGCGCACAATTCTGTCCTGACATACTTATCTATCATTTTACTTAATGTAAAATGATAGATATTGTCACAATGAAAGCCCCACCCTTTCCCTAGACTGCTTTAAAGACTATTGAGTCTTTTTTCAGCCCAGCCAACTCTACCGATTTTTTTCAACAAGCTAAACCGCGATTTTAAGATTGTTAGTGTGATAAAAATACGGGTGAATTTACGATTATGTACGCGAACAAATGCTTTCATTGTACCCCTACCACCGTCTCGGCTTATGTATTATAATTGTCATTGTTTCCATCACCCAAACCAACCAGAGTCGGCCCAAATTAACAGTGGTAGGGATGTTAGTTTCTACCCCGATCATTATTTATTAGTAATTACAACCACCCGTGTGGAGACCGGTATCCCGCCTCGCCAGGCCCCCCATCCCAGACATCCACCCGTGCATCCGTGGTCAGGGTCTCAATGGAGGGGGGATTAGGGAAAAGAGGGGAGGGGACAGAACGCATGTGTGCATCTCACACTATCATCCTATCTGGCAGACACTATTTCATACGTCCCCTGCCGTACCTTATCACAATACCTATCCAAAGACCATCCTATCCTTACAAAAGACACAACAGATATTGTCACATTGTAGTTACCTGTAATTAAATAAATAAATAAATAATACTTCCTTTGCTTCCTCTACATTCATACATCTTCTCATGCACATACGCCGATTATTCCGACTTTTCACACGTCCACTTTCAAGTACTTGTCGTACTTGGTCATGCCATGTCTTTCTCGGCCTTCTTACAATTATTTACTTTTTACTTTTATAAAATTTGTATGGAAAGGCCCCTTCTAGTGAATTCTTGTTCGAAGACTGTACACGTGTACACGTGCACTATATTTCTAGCTACCCAACCATCACGCCATTTCTCCGAAGGGGTAGACAGAGAGGATAGGATAAAGCATCCTGTATATACATGGTGTAACATAACTCGTAGTACAACCCGAAAACTGGTGAATCTACATCGTATTTGGAGACGATTGTGTAATATGACTTTTTAATCTGAGGTTAAAAAAAAAAAAATTTCTTCCACAAAAGTTTTTATTAGTACCTACCGCAGATTAAATAAACTAGAACAAATTCTTATTCAAACGCGTTTTTTAAATTTGGTTTCTTTACGGATAGTATTAATTTATTTGACTAAATACATGATATTTGATAACAATTTGCCAAAAAATTTCGAAAAAAAAGACAACTTCATACTCAATTTTTTCGAAAACTAAGGGTTAAATAAATTTTAAAAATCTACAAAATCGACTTCAAATATGATGTAGATTCACTGGTTTCCTGCGTGTACATCGAGTTTTGCTACACCCTGTATCTACGCTTAACACAATACAAAATTCACCTTGAGAACATAATATATCTCGGTTTCCTCTGTAACTAAGGTCGATTTATAGTAGAAAACGAAATAACTTGATAAACGAACATACTAGATACATTAACACTTCCCTTGCGAAGCCTTTCGGCATAAAAAAAGATTCCGCACTCTCCGGTGATATGTATTCTGTACACCTTGAAAACCTGATATTTATTTTTTTTATTTTATTTATAGGAAAAACAACAGTATCGATACATGAACGTAGAATACAAAAAAGCATGATTACCAATTATAGTTTTTCACATTTATACAATTCAAAGTAGATGGAAAAAAAATACAAGAAATAAAAGTAAAGAGATATGAGGGAAGGATAGGATGATAGGGATAGGTAAAAGGAAAAGGAGATGACTGGGAATAGAATTAGGATTACCTTTTACAGTCTATAAGATTTCAAATAATTTTAATTTGAATTGGGTAGTCTGATGTTAAAAATGTCAAGACAGGTACAATATTCACTGAATTTCGCACAACTACGATATATAAAAGAATTTTTTAAATAGTTATTTAAAAACATAGACCTTTTAAGTTAACACTAGACAAGCTATTTCAAAGTCCTTTTAGAAAGTTCACTGTCCAATACATCTTAATCATTCTGTTCCCGACCGCCTGATCCCAACACATCATCATCAACATCACACCATATCCGCTCCTATATGTGGAGCATGTGGAATCCACAAACTGCTTCCAGGCCGAGCGATCGGCCGCCAGCTCCCGTGCATCCTCCCAAGTCAGGTCCACGTCCCGCAGCACTGACGCAAACTGCCGACGAAGTGTCAACAGTGGGCGGCCAGGACGCCGAGAACCCGATGCCTTGTAAAATAGGCAAGCATGGTTAAGGCTCTCGGGAGGCATACGTAGTATATGAAGGTAATAATACAGGAAATCTTAGTTTATACAAGTGTTAGGACCTTAAAGTAATGACGCGCAGGCTATAGAGGGGCCCTAACGGTCAAAAACCATTCTATGATTGTCAAACACGAAGTTGGCTATAGTTTGCAGCAAAACAAATGCCAATGTTTTACAAATGCCTAATGCGGCCTGGCATATCGACAGTAATCAACTGTCACTATCAACAGTAAACATACTTTCATTTACAAATTGATCACCTAAATTAAGAAAAACTGGTAAATAATGTAAATATGTTGATAAAAGGAAAGTTTTCATACAAATAATACCCATGTTAGGACAATATATGCCAAAATCAATGTAAATCAAAATAATTATTTATCGAAATCAATTACCTGTGAAATGTGACTCCTTTAACACCTTTGACACTCTTACTGCTACAACCAAGCATACTACAATTCACCATTGCCGTTTTTGATGATTAAAATCAGGAAGTATCCACGTTATTTACTAGCAAAGCGACGAAAGTGACCGTTACGCGTCTGTTGTCAAACAAATAATAATGGCCGCCAGCAGAGTGAAGTTGTCGCTAACCAAAAATTTGCAACGCTTTCGCTCTATGGGAAACGGCGAAAGGGCCTCTCTATAGCCTGCGCGTCATTACTCTAAGGTTAGGACCAATGTAAATTCAAATATTAAATCCCTAAAAGCAGTCATTATAATGTATCTACTGCTCCCCTTTATCCGTGGACCCAATGGTGCATAGGGCACTGCATCGGTACACCAAGTACAGTGTATATTGATCATTTTATAATAAATTTTTATTACAAGTATTTATAATCAAATTTCTTAAACGTAAACCACAAGATATTACAATATTATTATTACACGGGTAAGTGCAGTAGTCTTGTATGAAGATATTATACAGGAAATCTTAGTTTAAGTGTTAGGACCAAGGTAAATTCAAATATTAAATCCCTAAAAACGACTCAAAACGGTCATTGTATAGACAAGCAGTCATTATAATGTATCTACTGCTCTCCTTTATCCGTGGACCCAATGGTGCATAGGACACTACATCGGTACACCAAGTGCAGTGTATATTGATCATTTTATAATCAATTTTCATTATAAGTACTTATAATCAAATTTCTTAAACGTAAACCACGAGATATTACAATATTATTATTACACGGGTAAGTGCAGTAGTCTTGTATGAAGATGGCTTGCTGGCAAGACCTTGTGACCATGATTAATGATTATTTCATAAGATTGCTAACGTGTGTATATTCAGATGATGTCAGAATCATGACTGTATCGACCGACAAGGCAGTCGATCGTGATCTTGCAGCGATAACTTATCTACCCCGATAAAATGTTAAAGGATACAGAAAAATATGAAGATATACTTTTCGTATTATACTGATTTAACAGAAACTAACTAACCATCACGCCATTTCCCCGAAGGGGTAGGCAGAGAGGATAGAACGCCACACCACTCTGTCCTGGCATACTTCTCTTGCTTCCTCCACATTCATACATCTTCTCATGTACGCACGTCGATTATTCCCACTTCTTGCATGCCCACTTTCAAGCACTTGTTTAACTTGATCATGCCTTGTCTTGTCTTTCTCGGCCTTCCTCGACTTCTACAACCAGGCACCGTCGCATCACATTTTTTTTTAGCCGTTCTTTCATCATCCATTCGCTCTACATGACCGAACCATCGTAAAAGGCCTTAGGATCTAAAAAATTATTAATCAATGCTCTCCTCTATAAGTATTTCATAACTTATTTATCATTAAAATCGTATCGCTACCATACTGATTATTTTTAATTAAATACGGTAGGTGGAGAGCTGAAATTTCAGTTGTCCACGCGCCTTGTAGCTGCAAGACAAATTGGATTCCAGCACTTCATCTACGTATCATCATCATACCATATCCGCTCCCTATGTGGAGCATATGGATTACACAAACCGCCTCCAGGCCAAGCGATCGGTATAAGTAACAAAAAAATTCCATAATTTCAATTCTCGTTAGATTTTGCATTCGTAAATTATTCAGATGTTTACTCGGTTAAACAAAAATGCCGCCTTTATAACTCCTGCATCACACCTGTTGTCCTCTATGGCTGCGAATCGTGGCACCTAACCAGGGCCCAAGATAGCAGACTTCTGAGTGCAGAGAATAGGTGTCTTAGAATAATTTTAGGTGTGCGGTGCTTTGACTTTGTAAGGAACTTTGGATTCCATATGCTCCACAAAGGAAGCGGATATGGTATGATGATGATGATGATGAATTTATTGGGTCTGGAATTAATTAAGTTACGTCAATGTACACAATGTATTTTTCATAAAAATGACGCCTAATAAGTCATCCAATAATAATAATTATTATTATGTTAACTACAATATTAACATCTAGAGACCTTGATATAATATCGCTATAGAATAACGTGATCGAGATCCATGACTGTATTGCGCTAATATCATGGAATACGGAAATATTTTTTTAAATCTTTTTATCGAAACCTTGAATCTATGTATACATATAATATTTATACATAAAAACCCAAAAATATTATTATATTTAAGTATTAGATTCTCGTCATTAAATAAAGTATCTTGTGATGATTTATTAATTATTATTGATATCCCAACAGAGACAGAGAAACTCTGGAAGCGATCTGGAGCGTGGATTATCTAGGCGTTTACAGGTCTTATGATCTGTCATCGGCTGGGTTAAGTGGCCACTTGGTGTACTACAACATTCCCCATTCCGCCCATAATCTGATAACCATAATATGACAAATTTCGAAACTTGCTAATATATTGAACTCGCGTTCGTGATTTCGTATTTCTACAGATTTTCTCACTTGGTGACACCTGTTGAGAAGATTGTTAAGCATTTTTGGCAATCAATCTTTATCTGTGTAGGTAAGGCTCATCCGAACTTAATTACTTACTAGAAGAGACGCCTGAAGATGTCTCTCCAATTTTTATTTGCTTTATATTATTTTAACCAGCAAATCTTTTAACAACATTTTGAATGTTAATAAAATATATTTATATTTTTAGCTGTATGAACAGTTTTCTAAATGTAAACAAACGATAATAACTCATGATCGCGTTTTAAATCGCGTGTCTTTTGACAGACTGTACAGTAGTGTGGCCCGTATTAAAAATTTCAAAAACTAGTTTACATGTCTGGGCACCCACAAACTTTTTTATCAGTGGTAAAACAAGTATTCAGGTAAAGTTTGAAGCTAATATTCCAATCGGAAGACAGTTCTCAAAGGTATGTAATATTAAGAAAAAATATGAAAAAATCTGGCATTTCGAGGGTTGTTCTAAATTAAGTACAACTACCTGGGAAGTAGTAAATTAGTTTATTTCATAGTATAATATTGATGATTAATGGTAACTAATTAAATCTAGATATTGGTTCTAAATCTTTGACACCTTTCAAGAATATAGAGTCCGCTTGACGTGTTATAGTGGATGACCAAGCCATATTTTCACAAAAAGTCCAAAATAATCACTCGAATAAAAGCACTCCTCACAAACAACCATTGATAGTTCTAATTTTTTCAACTCTTTAACACACTTTTCTTGGTATTTCTTTCAATTTTTTTTTAAATATTTTTTTTTATACTGGGAAAATTACAAAAAATTTAAAACCTTGGAGACGTTGAGCATAGCCTTTTATTCCACCTAGGACATTGAAATTTTAGCACTTTAACTACTATCAACTAGAGTAAAAAACTTAGCGGGTGCCCTGAGGTGTAGGGTAAATTTAACATTTTTGGGCCACCCTACTGTACAGTATTCTAAAGAAGAAACTGCACAGTTCTCTGTCCCATATAAATTGCGCTTAAGCCAATACAATACAGTAACCCAAAAATCTGTAACATGCTACTAAGATTTATAAAAAAATAATTTATTTTTCAAGCTTAAAAGACTTGGTTGCTAGAGCGCAATTTATTATACTGAGTTTTAGAATTGTATTTTTTATTTATGTATGTATTTTAATTTTTTTGTGCGCTAGGGTATGTATTGTGTACTTTTATTTTTAGTTGAAATTGTATTAATGCACCTACTGACGAGTTGCAGTAGGCAACTCAGTAGGACATGGTATTATTTTCTTTTATGTATATATTGAAATAAAAAATTTTAAAAAAGAAGCCATGTACCTTTGAAGTAATTGTAAAGCCTTGCCCATTAAAATCGAGGCAAATATTAATGCAACTATGAATATTATCCTACTATATGTAATATAAAGACAAATATCTGATACATATATTAGTGTGTCACCTAATTTCATTCATTCGCCTTATGATAAATATTTGACACGAAGGCCAAAATGATATTGAATGAATTTCAATACATAATTTAGCATAAATTATCTCCCTAACAGCTGTTAATATTCACAAATTGTTTCAATTTTAAAAAGTAAACCAATTCATCGCTTCAAATATTAAGTTGAATTTTAATTAGCAAACAAAAATAGGTATTTAATTATGAATAATGTACTTCTACATAATGTATCATGTATTTATATGACACATGACGAATATAATATACACGGTGTTGTAGCTTGTGATAATTTATCAATTATTATTGATATATTATATCCCAACAGAGACAGAGAAACTGTGGAAACGAAATGTGGGTAATCTAGGCGTCTACAGGGCTTATGACCTGTCATCGGCTGGGTTAAGTGGCCACTTGATGTATTACAACATTCCCCATTCCGCCCTTCATTTGATAACCGTATATATGACAAATTTCGAAACTGACCAATATACTGAACTCGCGTTCGTGATACCACATTTCCAGTGATTTTATCACTGGCGACATCTGTTGAGAAGATTGTTAAGCATTTTTAACTTAACGAACTTAATTGCCAAAAATGCTAACAATCTTCAATCTTCTGTCAACAGATGTTGAGTAGAAGATTGTTAAGCATTGAGAAAACGAACTTAATTGCCAAAAATGCTTAACAATCAACGAACAGTGAAAAAGTCACTGGAAATGAAATAGTTATATATTAGCAAGTTTCGAAATTTGGTCATATATGGTTATCAGATGATGGGCGGAATGGGAAATGTTGTAATACATTAAGTGGCCACTTAACCCAGCCGATGACACGGCATAAGCCCTGTAAACGCCTAGATAATCCACACTCGTTTCCAGAGTTTCTCTGTCTTGTTGGGGATATCAATAATATCTGATATTAGCCCAGCATGGGTATAATCCAGTAATTTGTCTACAAGTATTTGTATACGTTCAAAATGTTGTTACTAGATAATTATTTACTAGTTAATTATATGGTTAGCCTAAACTCGGAATGAATCTGACATCTCTATAGAGCAGCGTTTCCCAACCTTTTTCAGTCGCGGACCCCTAGGAAATCAAGCACAATTTTCAAGGACCCCCTTAGTAAAAAAAAACAGCAATTAATTTTGGGACCATTTATTTTATAATAGTACCTACTACTAATACAAAATTTAAAAAAATAATACAAGTACGTTAATAATTAACGCACAACAGCAACACCAACACGGTTAATAAGGGTCTAATCTTAAAATTTATTCGCTAATATAAAAATATCCTGACCAGATTCTATTAATGTGAAGGTTGGTGTTGCTTTTTTGAAACTAAATTAGTAATGTTTGGGTTGATGTTACTACTCAGTTGTAGTCTCAGATCGGATTCTACTTGCAATCTATTTATGTATTTGTTTTTAGTGTAAACAAGAGCAGAGAATGCCTTTTCACATAGGTACGTGCTTGAAAAAAGCAGTAAATGTTTTAATGCTTCTTCTGCTAAATCTTTATAATCTTTCTTTACAAAAACCCAAAAACTGGAAAAACTGGAAAAAATGTGGATTCTTTAAAATAACATTTTAATGCAGAATCACAAGAAATTTCAATTAGTTCACAGTTAATCTGTTTAGATAGTTAAGAGATAGCCTATAAGTGGACGTTATTTTTAGAAATTAATATAAGTGTATGTCTGTTGGCTGTCCATAAACAAATATTAAAAAAAAAAAAGTTGTCAAATGGTCCAGAGATGTGACTGCGGACCCCCATACACATATTCGCGGACCCCCAGGGGTCCGCGGACCACAGGTTGGGAAACACTGCTATAGAGAATAAGAATATTCAAGTCGTGAGAAGTATAACGTATACAATGCTAAATCGTTAAATTATAAGCATGAAATTTTTCCAGAGAAATCTAGGCAATGAAAATATATGTGTGAATTATTTTTCTCTGTGCTTTGTAATGCGCATGGATGCGCTGACATGTAACCGCGGCCGTTCCCACATACAGCCGTAGTCCTCTACTTTCTCCCTGGAATGTAGCATCGTGTGGAGCATATGGATTCCACAAACTGCCTCCAGGCCAAGCGATCGGCCGCCATCTCCCGTGCATCCTCCCAAGTCAAGTCCACGTCTCGCAGCTCTGTCGCAAACTGCCGACGAATCGTCAACAGTGGACGACCAGGACGCCGAGAACCTGATGCCTTGTAAAATAGGCAAGCATGGTGGCGGCTCTCGGGAGGCATACGTAGTATATGGCCCAGCCAGGGGAAACGCCTTCGCCGGATGACAGTAGATACCAAGGGTTGGGTTGCCTCACCTCTGTGTTCCTTACAAAGTCAAACCACCGCACACCTAATATTCTTCTAAAACACCTATTCTTTGCACTCAGAAGTCTGCTATTTTGGGCCCTGGTTAGGTGCCATGATTCGCAGCCATAGAGGCTCTTAATTATAGCTTGATTAAAATGACAGTTCGTCATGTTTATTATTATTATTATGGATAATTTATTAAGCGCCATTTTTGTGAGAAATCACCTCAAGGGCGCTGTACATTCGATATTCTTAGTTTTATTCCATCCCAATTTATGAATAAAGGATCTGAGACAACGATTATCTAAGAAATGATACTAAATCTATACGTAGGTGAAGTACTGAACCCCAATTCGTCTTGCAGCTACAAAGCGCATGGACTGTTGGAATTTCAGCTTCACCCACGTACAAATTAAATTCAAACAATTTTACTAAAAACGCGATACTAATGAAATACTAATTCTACTGATAGCAGATAGAGTCAAGAATTCATGTCATCTTGCAGCTACAGAGCGCATGGACTACTGGAATGCCAGCTTCCATCTGATATCAGTAATTGGGGTAATTGATTTTACGAACAAGTTTAGTAGTTTTGAAAAATTGGGGCAGGATTACAATACATATTTTATCCTAACTATTTACTAAAGGTGGCTTGAATTTACCGGGAAAGACTCACTCATTTACAATTTGTCTTGCAGCTACCAAGCGCGTGGACAATTAGAGTAATAGAGACATTTAAACAAAAATGAATGATGAGGGGACGTATGAAATAGTGTCTGCCAGATAGGATGATAGTGTGAGATGCATACATGCATTCTGTCCCCTCCCCTCTTGTTCCCTAAACCCTCCTCAATTGATCCCTTCTCTTCCATGTCCCTCCATTGAGACCCTGACCGCGGATGCTCGGGTGGATGTCTGGGATGGGGGGCCTGGCGAGGCAGTATGCCGATCTCCATACGGAGTACTTACTAATCGGTGTAGTAACTAACGTTACCCCACTACTGTTAATTTGGGCCGACTCTGGTTGGTTTGGGTGATGGAAACAATGACAATTATAATACATAAGCCGATACAGTGGTAGGGGCAGCGGCCACTTGATGTAATACAAATTACAACAATCTGCATTTCGCCTAGTATTTGATATTCATATCTGCCAATTATCAGAACTTGTGTACATAATATACAGTGAAATGGAGCGACGCTTCACATGTGAACACTCTGTCACCCATTGAGAAAATTGCTAAGCAGAAACCTTCTGATAGTGAAGTATGATTTTGTTGTTTTAGTTGCAACGGAGTGTGTGCTGAAGCTGCTCAATGTTATTTTTGTTTTTGAATTTAAGCTTTTCAACATTTGCAAAATACAACAGTATTTTTTGAACGTTTATTTGCTGTTAATAATTTTAAGAAATGCGAAGTCATACAATTTTCCTGCGAGGGGTAACTTAACAACTTGCCGTGCAGCTGTCAAAATTTCAAAACATTTTTAGTCTCTCGTTTGTAGAGTAAAGCGTAAAAGCGGGCTAAGCTGTGATTGGTTGATACGCGATTGGGTTACGCCTTCATTATGTATTGTCAAATTTCGCTTTTAAAAATCTATTTGATTAAATTATTTTATTTAACCTAACCTTTCATTAACCTACTGTATAAATTTCATAACCTATTATAAAGGATATTGCTTTTAAATAGCCATTTGATTTATATTATTTTATTAAACCCAACCTATCTAAATTTCTCTCTTCGATTTTTTTTCTACATCTTGTCATATCTATGGATTTAGCAATAGACTAGTCCTCATAAAAAGCACGGCAAGTTGTTAAGTTACACCTCCTGCGACATATGTACCTATTAGGTATACAAAAGTTCAGTTCAGGAATGGCGACCCAGGAAACTGATATAATTTGACCTAACCTCGCCTGTCACACGACACTTACAATAGTCATAATAATTGCTGTAGTTACCGTGCAGAGTCGAGTTCATTCATCCCCACTATAAATACCTATCTCCTGTGTCTGTCCTCTTCGTGGTGTAGTGGCTAGTGCGCTGCGCTGCCATCCACCAGGTCGCGGGTTCGATTCCCTTATAGGGTTAATACATGGTAACAACATATAGTAACAAAACTCGTAGTACTATCCAAAAATTTGGTGAATCTACAACATATTTTGTATCGAATGTGAAAAAAAAAATTCTTACGAAAAAAAGTTTCATTAGTACCGAAGATCCTCTGCAGAGGGACCATAATTTTCGAGAAAATAGGGTTGTTCCCGATAGCATGAATAAATCCTTAAAAAAGGTTTTAAATATTTCAAGTATATTTTTACAATTCCAACGATATAAAACACAATGATCAAAAATGTTGTTTTCATTTATAAATGTATGTTTTAAAAACACGAAATTACGAATGATTTTTAACGCCCGTTATTGGCTAATGACGTCATACCCGTCCACCGTGAAAGGCGGGAAATGCATTCCGTAGTAAGCGCCTATTGCTGTGACGTTATAAAACCGCATGCGCGCCAAATGGAGGATTTTGCGAGCGATTTGAAAAAGCGCTATTTCAAACCGCGCTAGAAAATTCAATTGACATCGTAAAAAATTTAAAAAAAATTCCCTTGAAATTGTTATTTTTCAATCAATTTTTTAAAATAAAAAATAGAAAATCGAAAGAACTCAATTGAGAAAGAAGTGGAAATTTTTTTCTTGATAATTTTTGGAAATATCATGTATTTAGTCAAATTAATACTATCCATGAATAAAACTAAATAAAAAACGGGATTATAATAAGAATTTGTGCAATTTTACTTAATCTGCGGTATTTTTGAAAGCTTTTTATTAATTTCGTAAAAGCCCTTTCATGGTTTGGTCATGTGGAGCGAATGAGTGATGAAAGAACGGCTAAAAGAAGTTTAAATGCAAGTGTGCCTGGATGTAGAAGCCGCGGAAGGCCGAGAAAGACATGGCTTGACCAAGTACGTCAAGTACTCGAATAATCGATGTCCATGAGAAGATGTATGAATGTAGAGAAGCAAAGGAAGTCTTTCAGGACAAAGTGGTATGGCGTTCTATCCTCTCTGCCTACCCCTACGGGGAAATGGCGTGATGGTTAGTTTTTTAGTTAGTTTTTTTATAAAAAATTTTTCAAGCCCAGATTCAAAGGCCATATTAGATTAAACATTCGACTCAAAATATGATGTAGATTCACCAGTTTTCGGGTTGTACCTAGAGTTTTGTTACTCCATGTATAATAACATGTTTTGGCGGGAAATCGGGATACGATATTTAAAAATTAATTTCGGACATAATAATAACAATTTTATTTTAATTTTTTTTAAATAAAATTGTCCGGTAGCCATTGTAACTGAGTGATTTTTTATTTACGTGTTATTTTTCCCTTTTTTCAGGAAAGCAAGCCAATGTTACGTGTGAAGCTGAGAGCATGATGGTCGTATTTCCGCTCAGTGCAGACGGAGAAATGGCGTACTTAGATCAGCTCAAAGGTAAGTTATAATATCTATGTACAAAATCATCGGCATTGTCGGGACAAGTCATCGAAAAGGTCGAGAGCTTCAAATACCTTGGAGCGTACATGACAGAAAACGGCAGAGTTCAGAAAGAACTGGGAGCGCGGCTTGGAGTAGCGGGCGCCGCATTCAACAGTATGAAAGGTGTCTGGAGGTCTTGGAGATTATGTATGGTAGTGAAGCGTGATGTTGGAAAAAGAAGGATGAAAGTAGACTGAATGCTGTTGAAATGCTATTTATGTGTAGACTATGAATGATAGGTGTACAAATGTCCAAATCAGAGCAGAGTGCAAGGCTGAGATAAGCATTTTCGACAAAATTAAGAAAGGGCTTTTACGATGGTTTGGTCACGTGGAGCGAATGAGTGATGAACGAACGGCTAAAAGAAGTTTAAATGCAAGTGTGCTTGGATGTAGTAAGATGAAAGACATGGCATGACCAAGTACGACAAGTACTTGAAAGTGGACATGTGAAAAGTCGGAATAATCGGCGTATGTGCATGAGAAGATGTATGAATGTAGAAGCGATGGAAGTATATCAGGACAGAGTGGTATGGCGGGAAATGGCGTGATGGTTAGTTAGTTAGCCCTGGTGAGGTGCCATGATTCACAGACACAGTCACTGATATGTTTTGTGCCCTTAACAGTGATTTTGTTTGTTCCAGGCTACCCGGCGTGTGCTCCTTCCATGGAACAAGGCTCAGCTGTGTTCAGATTGGACCTTGACGATGTTCACAAGTGTGGAGTAACCAGGATATTACATCAACCAACGGTAACTTCATAATATTATGTATACTCCTTTCAAATAACTTAAACGGGTTGTGGTCTAGTGATTAGAGTCGCGACTACGGATTGGAACCACTAGGTTCAAATCCTCCCAAACAATTGACGTGTTCAGACACACTATAGGTACTAATCTTCCTAGAACTAGGAACTGACAAGGAACGGAAGAAAATATCCTATCTAAGCAAAATAAAGAGCATTGGCTCAAATCTACAAACATTAGAAAATAGAAGAATATTAAATGATTTGCTCTTTCTGTTCAAAGTATTAAAATCTATGTTTGATTGTTTGTCAACCAACAAATTTAATTAGTATACGAGTGCCAGGTCGAGTTACCCGTAGTAATGCACTATTTTACTGTAGCCAATCATCGACCAATTACAGTGCTAACTCACCGATACGAAGAATGCACGCACTGGCCAACAAGTATACTAACAATATTGATGTTTTCAACACAAATCTAGTGCATTTTAGGGAACAGTGTCTGGATGCTAATCTCTGGCGCTAATGAATAGCTACCTACTGTGTAATCAACGTTTGGTTTGGTTATAAATAAATATCTCCTGTCAAAAGTATTTCGTGCACGCTTTTTGGTCGCCTCGTAGCATAGTGGTAGTGCATAGTGCATTGGTTACCGCGCATGAGGTCGCGGGTTCGATTCCCGTAGGGGGAACGTTCAACATGAAATATTTATTTACACGTGATTTTCATATTAATATTTCATGTGTGATACCTTGGAATGGTACTGAAGCATAAGACTGATCATCCTACCTTCATGTAATAAAATGATCAAGACACACTGCACTTGGTGTGCCAATTCAGTGCCCTATGCACCGTTGGGTGCAGATAACGGAAAGCAACCAAGCAAGCAATTTATATGGAACATTATTGATATTCCTATGTAGGCCTTATCAACCATATTGAATCGGTGCAACACTGCCTACTCAGAAAAGTAGCATGGATGATCGATCTGGGGAGAGATGATTACACCTATGAAGATATGGACTCAATGTTGAGAATCTCTAGTCTTCAAAAGCGTAGATCTAACATTGATTCCATTTTTCATATTTAAATTGCTAAATGGCATGATAGATGCACCATCTTTACTGACTCAAGTGACTTTCTGTATTCCAGTCCGTAGGTTGAGAAATAATGACGTGCTGTTCCTTAGTCACCACAAAACTAACTATGGTTTTTCATGCCCATTTTTTCTCGATTGTGTCGTATTGTAAACTCAAGACGAGATCTGGACTTCTTTGGTGTAAGTCTATCAAGATTTAAACATTCACTGAAGTAGACCCGATCCTGTCTTGAGTGTGTCCACATTTTATTCTCACTATCTTAGCTTCACCAATTTAATGTTCTGTCACTTATTTTTACTGCTTGTTATCCCTTTTATGCTTAACTCTGTATTTTAAAATGGATTTTTCCGTAAATAAAAAAAATAAATAAATAAATAATAAATAAATCACATCAACCCATAAAGATCTGTGCTCAAATCATTATTCATCCAAAGTCACCCTTTCAACTGCATCACAAATGTTTGGTTTTATATCTCCTGTCAAAAGTATTGATCATTTTGTTTATGGTTGAATATTGCAGGGTAAGAGAGTGTTCTACCACAAGATAGTGGTGGAGAGTGATGCGGGGAAGGAGGTCCTTTATGTCCGGTGCTCCCTTGGACCTCCCCGGCGGCTGCAGCGGGACCTCGAGCTTCCTGCCGGCTTCCAGGAACCGGAGTAAGTTCACATGTCCTGTAACTCAATCACAGATGATTGTCGACGTGCTAAGCATTTGACCGATCTTAATGAACATACGTTCATATTTTGGCGGAAGAAATACGTCACGCGGGACGAAGCAAAATCTACCGAACTCCGCCGAACGCTATCGAACAACGACGAGAACCATTTTAACCTTCATCATGACTCCACGTTACTTTTGTACAAATTTCTTGCCGCCAAATTGCGTGCCAATCTGAATTCATTTCGTACTTTTTTATTTTCATAACTCATGTCAATCTTAGTTTAATTAGTTAAGATTTCACTTCATGTAACTTCTGTGTAATAAATTTGCACTAGAAACTGTAAGTACTCTTTCATTTCTCTCTGTGCACCCCACATAAAGAGGTACCCATAAAGTGGTGACCCCGACGTGATGGACGGTCGCGTTGCCAAGCACCATAGATGAAAGGCATACTTTGACAAATGTTTCGTTTTATTGCTTTCTCAAATTGATTTAAAGCAAATAAATGGCATGATAAATTGTGCACAAACAATTTAAACTCTATAAAACTAAATCATTTTAGATATTATTGATATCCCAACAGAGACAGATAAACTCTGGAAACGAATGTGGGTTATCTTGGCGTTTACAGGGCTTATGACCTGTCATCATTGCTGGGTTAAGTGGCCACTTGACGTACTACAACATTCCCCATTCCGCCCATCATCTGATAACCATATATGACAAGTTTTTGGAACAACTATACGAGTATACTCGTATATTGAAATCTTCGTCATTCCGCTTTACAGAATTTTTCTATTCTGGTGTCATCTGTTGAGAAGATTGATCTGTTGATCAACAGATGAGACCAGCATAGAAAAATTCTGTTGAAAAAATCTGAAAAAAATTTCCCTTGATATTGTAATTTTCAATCATATGAATTTTTTAGCGCGGTTTGAAATAGCGCTTTTTCAAATCGCTCTCATAATCCTTCATTTGGCGCGCATGCGGTGTGACGTCACAGCAATATAGGCGCTCACTTCGTGATGAATTTCACGCCTTTCATGGTGGACGGGTATGACGTCATTAACCAATAACGGGCGTTAAAAATCATTCGTATTTTCGTGTTTTTTTAAAACATAAATTTATAAATGAAAACAAAATTTTTGATCATTGTGTTGGAATTGTAAAAATATACTTTAAATATTTAAAACGTTTTTAAGAATATCGTGTTATCGGAAAGAACCCTATTATTTGACTGTTTAATTGACGGACTGGCTTCAACTTTGTGCTTTTTTTCTCAGCTGTATGTTATCTAATAAAAATTTAAAATACAATTAATAAACATTTGAACTGATTATGGATGTATTTTTGCAGGAATCTAGAAATTACTACAAGTCTAACAGAGAAGGCCCCGGAACCGCAGCTAGGCGTGGCTGTCAGTCAAGATGGAAAGGAGTTCGTATTAAATTTATTATTTATTTATTTATTTAAAACTTCATGTACAATTACATAGCAAAAGTACAAGGGCGGGCTTATTGCTTTTAAGCAATACCTCAGTTATAATCTTCCAACCAACCCTCAGTTATTTAGTGATGATTTTTATTGTACCGAGTATTGGTGGAAAGACACAGCTTTTAAAAATTACATAGCATTACTTACAAGATTAATATACTTACTAAAATATGACTGGGGAAATGAAAAAGAGGAAGGAAGAAAGGGATAGGGAAGAGGATGAATGAAGGATGTTGTAAAGATTTGAGGAGAGGTAGTAATGCTTCAGACGTTTCTTAAAAACAAATACAGAGGGCGCATCTTTCATTACATTATTTAAACACCTACGAAGGTCATTCCAAATGTTAATTCCTATTTTCAATATATTCAAAAATTGGTTCTATATTTTATTTTTCTAACAATGGGACAGATTCTTGTATCTTAGACTGTACCTAGACTGCTTTAAAGCAACACCCCCTCTACATAAAATTCAGGGGGTGGTGTTTTAAAGACTATTGAGTCATTTTTCAGTCCAGCCAACTCTACCGATTTTTTCAACAAGCTAAACCGCAATTTTAAGATTGTTAGTGTGATAAAAATACGGATGAATTTACGTTATGTACGCGAACAAATGCTTTCATTGCCCCTACCACTGTCTCGGCTTATGAATTATAATTGTCATTGTTTCCATCACCCAAACCAACCAGAGTCGGCCCAAATTAACAGTAGTAGGGTATGTTAGATTTGTGTGCAAGTATTTGAACACGCCCAAAATGTTGTATATTTTGCAGAGTGTCAGGCGAGATCTCCGTGCGGCCCGGGACTCCGCTGGCCATGCGAGTGTTCCTGGACAAGGGGTCCGCGCCGGTGTACGGGCTAATGGTGTTCCAGCTGCAGGTCTCCGACACCGTCTCGCAGCAGGAGACCATCGTCTTCAACGGGTGAGTCAGGAGTCAGGATGCATTTCACTAATGCAACAATGATGCAACGTATACTAGGTTTATGAATACCAATGCCTGTTTTTAACTAACTAACTAACCATCACGCCATTTCGCCGAAGGGGTAGGCAGAGAGGATAGAACGCCACACCGCTCTGTCCTGGCACACTTCTCTTGCTTCCTTCTCATGCACGCACGTCGATTATTCCGACTTCTTACATGCCCACTTCCAAGCACTTGTTTTACTTGATCATGCCATGTCTTTCTCGGCCTTTCTCGATTTCTACATCCAGGCACAGTCGCAACATATAATTTTTTAGCCGTTCTTTCATCATCCATTCGCTCTACATGACCGAACCATCGTAACAGACCTTTCTTTAATTTTGTCAATAATGCTTATCTCAGCCTTGCATTTACCACACATTCGCCTGAGAGATCGCATTTCAACTGCATTCAATCTGCTTTCATCCTTTTTTTTCCAACTCCATACTTCGCTTCCATACATAAGGGTTGTTACCAGAACTCCTTTATGAACTGCCAATTTAGCCTCTTTTGATAATACATATTCTGGTACACCAAGTGCTGTGTATCTTGATCATTTTGTTACATGAAGGTAGGATGATCATTCTTACGCTTCAGTACCAGTCCAAGGTATCACACAATGAAATATTAATATGAAATACCTACACCAAAGCACTTCTGGTAAACGATAAACGATACCTTTCTAGACAATTTTGTTTAATTTTATTCAAGTCCTTAATCAAGCACTAAAATTTATTTTAAAAAACATTGTACCAAGGATCTTTCAAGCATAGGAATAAGGCATTAGCATATGGTGCGTCTGCCAACTTTCTCGAGAAGCTGGTATATACCAATCAATCAAATCATTCGTTTTTCAAGTGCCACAAATATAGAAATCGTTGTGAAAAGGGCTCTTGAGAATCATTAAGTTTGTTTGTTGTTCATACAAATAAAAGAAAATTGACAGCTGTACTTTAATTTTTCATACAAATCAATAAACAAAGTTGAAAACGTTATAATTTCCTTATTTTTCCAGCTAGACGGGTTTTTAAGGTGTTTTTTAACTGGAAATTTTGTCTGTTTTCGATTTATCACAAAAAACTGGGGGCCGCAAAGTTTTTTTTGACCAGTAAAAGCGGAATGTGAAAATTTAGTATGGAGATAAGTGTAATGTTTTAGCGAATATTTTGAATAAATATTAATAATTTGAATAAACTCAATGGATGACAGAGAGTGTTCACATGTGAAGCGTCCCGCCATTTTACTGTATATTGGCAGATATGGATATCAAATACTAGGTGAAATGGGGAATGTTGTAGTACATCAAATGGCCACTTAACCCAGCCAATGACAGGTCATAAGCCCTGTAAACGCCTAGATATCCTTATTCCCTTCCAAATTTCTCGTCTCTGTTGAGATGTCAAATTGTAATTATTATCCCGTAATGGGTGAAATCCAGTTTTTGTCTACAAGTATTTGGATACACTCAAAATGTTGTTTACTTTATCTATGTTCGGCAGATGTTCAGTGGATCCGTACCTGTTTGACAACTTCGTGACGACTGATGGTGACTCCCTGGAAGCCCGGTTCCGCGCCTTCAAGTTCCCAGACACCACGTACGTGCAGTTCCGGGGCACGGTGCAAGTCTGTCTCGACAAGTGCCAAGGGGTAATGTTTCCACTTACATAATATAAAACTGAATAATACTCCAGTAGCTCAATCACAGATGATTGTCGACGTGCTTAAAAACGTGCTAAGCATTTGACCGATTACAATGAACATACGTTCATATCACGGTCGCGTTGCCAAGCACCATAGATGAAAGGCATACTTTGACAAATATTTCGTTTTATTGCTTTCTCAAATTGATTTAAAGCAAATAAATGGCACGATAAATTGTGCACAAAACAATTAAAACTCTATAAAACCAAATTATTTTTTACTTTACTTACAGTTTTGGCGTATTTTCCATATTTAAAGCGGTAATTAATAATCCCGATCGATAACTTTTAACGGATGTTCCATTGTGATCGCGAAAACCTCAAACATCCATGGTGAGAAATCGTTATCACGTCACTTATTAGCACGTCGATAGTCATCTGTGAAAAGACCTTCTCAGCCTTGCATTTTGCTCTAATTTTGACATTTGAACACGTATCATACATTGTCTTACAACACATTCACAGTTCAACAGCATTCTTTTCCCTACTCCATACTCTGCTTCCTTAAATATGGGTTGGTACCAGAACTCCATTATGAACTGCCAATTTAACCTCTTTTCATAATTTCTACTTGACAGAACCATCGTAAAAGACCTTCTCAGCCTTGCATTCTGCTCTAATTTTGGCATTAGTGCATCTATTATACATAGTTTTACCACACGCATTCGCCCAGAGATCGGATTTCAACAGCCTTCAATTTACTTTTCGTTTTCACGATGGCGATTATAACTGTTTGAATGTTTGGTTCCAGGCGGTCTGCAGCAACGGAGCGACAGGATATGGCAGGAGAAGACGGGCCATCAGGGGGGAAAGTGAGAACAACCGGCTGTATGAGATATCGCTCACCACCTTCATCAAAGTAGAGGATGACACTAACGAGGCTGGTGTGTAGTCTTGTGAAATTATAAAATAACGAGGGTGGAAATCAATGTCAAATCATCAGTAGAGAAGAATATATTTATAAACAGTAACAATCAAAGAAAGATTTTAATCATCCCTATTTTTGCTCCCATTGGTGGTACCAATAGATCTTATTGGCATAAAATGTAATAATGTAAATTACAAAATTAACCTAAAAATAAACAAAGAAATAGTTTTAATCGAGGCAAACAAAAGAACAACTACAGTCCACACCACCACAAGTTAATGCATTATCATTTTAGTAACCACGGAATAGCAAAACCATGATTTTTCATAAAATTGTCTCTTCACAGTTTATAATAAGATTTATTTGTAATTTCGTCTTCCAGACGACGTGAGCAAGCTTCTCCGCAACCTGAAGATAGCCAACCAGATGCTGGACCAGGAGTCGGACTCCTCGGGAGAAGTCCTAGCGGCCACGGTGAGGGAGCGGCCGCAGTCTCACCAGGTCCAAGGCCATCAGGTCCTAGCTTCGCAGAGCAGCAGCGTCAGCTCGCACGGCTCCGTGATCGCGCTGATCCTCGCTGCAGCCCTGGCTCTCATCATCAAGAGATTCTAAGTGTGAAGGGATAGGAAAATATATGTACTGCAAGAACTGACAATACAACACTTTTGGAAGAGTAAGGTCATTTTATACGCATTCAAATTTGTTTCAAATTATTCAGTTTTTTTTGCAGTATATAGGCACCTTCAACTATTGATACTAACTATTGAATCTGTGATTCAAAACCTCTTCTTTTTATTCTTAAATCTTTTCACACAAGTTATCATAATATCAACCAGTTTTATGCAAGTCATTGTTGATTCTGTGACAACAAGCAACTCAAAATAAAACTTTACTGGGTCGTAAAATTGAACAAGATTCTCTTCACTTTGCAAACTATTCCGTGTAAAACAAAATATGGATGGAATATTGAATGGACAGCTGACGTTTGGCTGACTTAACAGAATGTTTTTTACGTAACAGTTAAGTAGATATATTGAGAGCCTTTAAACTAGCTATATTATCAATTCCTTTGTGCAAACATACGATAACAACTTAAATAGGTGCGTAGATTTTCACGGTCGTTGTTATTTCTATTTGTGTTGTTTTTTGGGATTATCCGTGTTGTGTTTTTTCTCCTCTCCGACGTTTCGGCCACCGTTGCAGGCGCCATCTTCAGGGTGAAGTATATATGATGTAAAATGTGGTGTGTTTATATTGGACAAACAGGGCAGACTGTAAAGAAACGCATTGACGAACATAAAAGAGCGTGTAAACTTGGACACCCTGACAAGTCAGCAATAGCCGAACATTTTATTGAGACAGGACACTTTTTCGCCTTTGAAACCTAAAATACTACACAAACCAAAGAACTACAACACACGCCTAATTAAAGAGGCGATCGAAATACACAAACATCCAAACAACATTAACAGAGATGACGGACTTAAACTCAAACACACATGGTTTCCAGTATTACACGCAAACACCAAAATACCTACTGCCGACTGCGACACGGTACAAATTCCAAGTACATAAACTCACCACATTTTTACATCACATCACATACTTCACCTGAAGATGGCGCCTGCAACGGTGGCCGAAACATCGGAGAGGAGAAAAAAACGCAACACAGATAATCCCAAAAAACAACACAAATAGAAACAACTTAAATAGGATCGCGATAAAAAAATATACATATTTATTTATTTAAAACTTCATGTACAATTAATAGCAAGTGTACAAGAGTGGGCTTATTGCTTTTAAGCAATATCTTCCAATCACCCCTTAGTTATTTTAGTGATAATCATTTATTGTACCGAGTATTGGTGGGAAGATTAAGCTTAATAATTACATTGCATTATTTACAAGATTAATACACTAAAATAAGACAACGGGAAATGGGATAGAGGAAGGAAGGAAAGGGATACGGAAGAGGGTGAATGAAGGATGTTTTAATGGTTTGAGGAGAGGTAGTAATGCTTCAGATGTTTCTTAAAAACAAATAAGAAGGGTGTTTATTTCACATCCCGTGGTAAATTGTTGTGTGTTCTTTGACAGACATTTTTCTGATCCATGTAAAGTAGTAAGATAATATATCTTTACTGACTCAAGTGACTTTTTGTATTCCAGTCCGTAGGTTGAGAAATAATGACGTGCTGTTCCTTAGTCACCACAAAACTAACTATGGTTTTCATGCCCCATTGTCTCGATTGTGTCGTATTGTAAACTCAAGACGGGATCTGGACTTGTTCAGTGTAAGTCTATCAAGATTTAAACATTCACTGAAGTAGACTCGATCCTGTCTTGAGTGTGTCCACATTTTATTCTAACTGTCTAAGCTTCACCAATTTAATGTTCTGTCACTTATTTTCACTGCTTGTTATCCCTTTTTTTCGTAACTATGTATTTAAAATGGATTTTTCCGTAAATAAATAAAATAAAAAGCCTCAAATGAATGCAAGAATGAATTTGGCTATCGCTGAGCAATCGAACCAAAGTTTGGACCGCTTATAAATTGATCAATCGATAAACAGATAGCATAAATGGTTTTGTAATTTTTCTTGTTCTAAACTTATTTTTTATGGTCTTGTGTGAATCCTATGTATAGTTATTTCGTTTTTATCACATTACTATTAATGTGAAAAATCTTCATACTTCGCTATCTACTATTATATTATACGTTAAATTTTAAATATATCTCACTATTTATCATTGCATTTAATTCTAAATTGCCTTTTTGTATTTTTTGCTAGGGGACCATACTTCTGACATTAAAAAAAATAATGATGTCTTAACAAACATAATGAAGAATTTTAAGAAAGTTTAGTCACGTGGTTCGCCCCATTTCTCCATGCAAACATAGTCCATGATTTTCTTCCTGAGACTTAGCGCTATGTGATGGATTATACGCACTACCCTCATTAATTTATTTATCCACTTCAACTGGCCTAGATCACCAATATATCAACATGTAGATATAGGCCAATAAGATATACAAGTGTTTATCTTCAATATAAGGTGGAAAAACGCTTTTATGAACTTCATACCAACCTGTTTCTACACGTAGGTATACATGGAGTAACAAAACTCTAGGTACAACCCGAAAACTGGTGAATCTACATCATATTTGAAGTCTAATGTAACTTTTCAATCTTTTTCTTAGAAATTTTTTTTCTTCTTGAAAAAGCTTTCGTAAGTCATCAACATCACCGCACCATATCCGCTCGCTATGTGGAGCATATGGATTCCACAAACTGCCTCCACGTAAGTACCATAGATTAAGTAAAATTGCGTGAATTCTTTTTAAAATGCTTTTTTTAATTTTGTGTTCTTAATGAATAGTATTAATTTGAGTAAATAAATGATATTTGTTAACAATTTGCAAAAATTTATCGAAAAAAAAACAACTTCTTAAGCCCGCTATATATGGGACAGTTTACTACACAGTTTTCTGTGCAGTCTGAAAACGGTCCCGTATAAAGCTAAAACTGCATGAAAAACTGTGTGACATGACAGTCAATGTTTTTTATGTAAACGTTTAAGTAGACATTGGTTTATTGTATGCTTTTAAATACGTAAAAAACCAATAACATATTTACATTATTAGCTAAATATACAATTTCCTGAGAGCAAACATACGATAATAACTTACAATCGCGTTTCAAAAATACACATATTTAGCGTGTCTTTTGACAGAAGTTTGACAGACTGCACAGTTTTCTGAACAAGAAACTGTGTAGTTTTCTGAACAAGAAACTGTCCCATATAAAGCGGGCATTACTCAATTTTCTCGAAAACTATGGGTCAAATAAAAAAAAAAATATCTACAAAATCGACTCCAAATATGATGTAGATTCACTGGTTTCCTGCTTGTACATCGAGTTTTGTTAAGTGATCCCTACCCAGGAGGGGAACAATATTACATACACCCAAGATTTTGGTGTTCTCACTGGGAATTTAATAATCTGATGTAAAAATTTCTACTGGGTTTAATTGATGGTTCCCTAGTACTATTATAATTTTTTTTGTTTCATAAACTCTTTATTGAGGCCCCAAAACTAAACGGTGTCTATTTTACTAGTCTTAACAATTAATCATTATATTTTAATTCTTTATTTGTTTTTATAACAAACGTCTTCGCTTTAATATTGCTCCTAATAAACTCAAGCAATATTAGAATTAAGTTTTAATGTACTTTTAAGAAATAAAAACATTGTTAACAATTTTTAATGTGTTTTTTTCTTCGATCAAGAATTTCAGAGAAGTGACAATGCATACTTGAAAAATACTACCGTGTCTGAGGTCATCAATAGGCATCTACGTCATCACTAGACATCTACGTCAAACGTTTCGTGTATTGGCCTAAGTTCTGGAGACTTTAGACGGTGGAATTTGATAATAATTAGTGTTATGAAATTAACCCTAGGAAGCATACATTACAATATTAGAAAATTTGTTTGGAAACGCCCATTCTACTAAATTCTTTATCAAAAAAGGTTTATTAAATTTTATTTTTATCTCGACAGAGATCAAGAAGCCTTTTCCAAGATCAGGAATGTGGATATTCAAGCATTTACAGGGCTTATGATCTGTCATTGGCTTTTAATATTTTGTGTACTACATTCCCTTATCCGCATTCGGTGGTGCATAGGGCACTTACCCCAAGTGCAGTGTATATGCACTATTTTACTGTAGCCAATCATTGACCAATTACAGTGCTAACTCACCGATGCGTAGAATGCACGCACTGGCTAACAAGTAAACTAACAATATTGATGTTTTCAACACAAATCTAGTGCCTTTTAGGGAACAGTGTCTGTATGCCATCTCTGGCGGTAATGAATAGCCACCTACTGTGTAATCATTTAAAAATGTCTATGTAAAAAGCCCCTATGGGCGTAAAAACAACAAAATAAAAAATAAAATAAAATATTGATCTATTACATGAAGGTAAGATGATTAGTCATACACTTCAGTACCAGTCCGAGGTAGATTCCCGTGGAGGGTCAACATGAAATACTTATTTACATGTGATTTTCATATTAATATTTCATGTTTGATATCTTAAAATAAAAAAACTAAATAAAATATAGTTACTTATTTCTTTTATTATAAAAAATCGCCAAATATTAGAGTAGGTACAATAGAAATTTGAGTTGAATTCTCAGTTTCGGCTATGTTAGTTGTAGCCCTTGATCATGTGCGCCAGCTCCCAGTTGTGGGTGAGTTGCAGGGGGCCCTCCACGGAGCAGCCCTCGGGGGTCACGACGCCCAGCTGGTACTTGGGGAAGGAGCGAGCGTCCCGGTAGAACAGCACCTCCAGGCATTTTGTCACCAGCTCCCTGCGGAGACAGAAGAAACACCGTCACATTCAGTTTTTCTAGAGACATTTCTGCCCGAGCGGCGGCGATATACAGTAATAATACAAACAGTTGAAGCAAGCTATCGCCATTTACTACGATCTTACACAACGATAGCTTGAAACAGGTGGAAGAATTTGTATATAATTGGGAAGCATGCTTATTAGGGATGGAAATATGGATAAGGACATTGAAAGGAGGGTTAGTGCCGGTAACAGAGTTAATGGTAAAGTCGGTCGTATCTAATAAGTGCTTATCAAATGAGGCTAAATGGGCAGTTCATAATGGAGTTCTAGTACCAACCCTTATGTATGGTAGTGAAGCGTGGTGTTGGAAAAAGAAGGACGAAAGTAGATTGAATGCAGTTGAAATGCAATCTCTCAGGCGAATGTGTGGTAAGACTATGTATGATAGTTGTACAAATGTCGAAATTAGAGCAGAGTGCAAGGCTGAGATAAGCATTATCGACAAAATTAAGAAAGGTCTTTTACGATGGTTCGGTCATGTAGAGTGAATGGATGATCAAAGAACGGCTAAAAAAATAAATGATGCGACTGTGCCTGGATGTAGAAATCGAGGAAAGCCGAGAAAGACATGGCATGATCAAGTTAAACAAGTGCTTGGAAGTGGGCATGTAAGAAATCGGAATAACGTCGTGCATGAGAAGATGTATGAATGTGGAGGAAGCAAGAGAAGTGTGCCAGGACAGAGTGGTGTGGTGTTCTATCCTCTCTGCCTACACCTTCGGAGTAAAGGCGTGATGGTTAGTTAGTTAAAGCAACATGGAGTGTACTCACTTAGCCTTGGCCAGGTCCATCTTCTTGCCGTGTTCCGTGTATTCTCGGAGCAGGGGCTTGCAGAGCTGGGCGGCTATACCCGTGGCTATGCAGTCGTCCTCGTAGGCCGTCCCCAGCATGTCCACGGCGCCCAGGAACGTCTCTCCGTCCTGGTAACAAATATCCGATATTTCAAAATATATTAACCTGTAACTACCTGTCTCACCGCCAGTGCTGCTAATTATGCAAAAATACCTTGCAGATTTTAAACTTTTATTACGTTGGTAGATACATGTATAAACTGGATATTGACCTGCTTATTGTCAACAATAACATCACATTTGCAAAGTGCCAGCTGTCATTCTGTCGTTTCCTTCGAAAAATGTTTGCCGTTTACTTATGTAAATATATCATGTAATAATATTGTATGTAAGTTATTCATGTAACTTAAAATGGATAGTTTTAATTTATTTATGTGTTTTTGTATTTTTTAACCACCTCAACAGGCCACTGGAGGCCCAATTACAGAGGGGAACAACATGACAAACACCCAGACTTGAGAAAAATCACTTTTGATTTTTGTGTTCTCACCGGGAATCGAACCCTGAACCTCCGTATCGTGAGTCCAGCGTCTTAGCCATTACGCTACGGAGGCCGAGAATTAAAAAATTAAATAGATAGCAATGATATCCATACATCTTTCCTGAGCTATTTGTCTCAGCTGTCAATATCAATAACTGATATCAGTACCTGAATCCCGGCGATGACGTAGCTGTTCCACAGGGGGTCAAACTTGCTCCTCCGGTTGTACAGGACCCTGGTCAGCCAGCAGTGCATGGAGCGCGGCTTCAGCAGCATACCATCGTCCAGACACTGCTCATCGATACTGCAAAATCATCAAATAACCACTACTATATCAACATTTTGAATGTGTACAAATACAAATTACTGGATTACACCATACTGTCCATAGTTCTTCCTTCTACTCCTTTACAATCAACTCCCAAATGCTATAAACGAAGCCGAAACAGTCACCTCTTTTAAAAAACGACAGAAAAAACATTTCTTATCTATTCCTTAAATTTTATTCCTGTTTTTACCTCCCTTCTATCCTAGGCGGGCATTGAGTGTGATAGTATAAATATTAGAGATGGGCCAACTATGACTTTGGTCGACTAGTCGGCTGCCAAAAATTTTATATAAGGTGTAAATAATTGCTTTCGGTGGAGTTCGTATGGCATCGGAAATTTTCGTAGCACTTCGTTTACAGCTGAGTCTCTCGCATTTGACGCGCGATCATGTCGGAATAGGTTTATGTTTACGCACAAGCCGGCGTGTTTTTAAAATCAAAATTCAGTACCAATGGAGGAGTTCCTATTCCTCGATTATTTATTTATTATTGGAAATCAACAGCTATGAACCTAATATAAAGTATACAATATTGGTGAGCTGATCATGAGGCTAATTACAGATTTCACATTTTATTACTGTAGAAACAACAAAAAAGAGAAGAAAATATAAAAACACATATTAAAAAACTTTAAAGCTGAATCTATAATAAAAACTATTAATATAGGTTACGATTTCATTTCAATCACCCTAGTTTTATGCATAGGAATACGAGTAAAGTAAACAGCTACAAATATGGCCAGATAGTCGGTACATCTCTAATAAATATGTGTGTATTAATATTAAGCGGCAATACTCACATCTTCCTCTCCATGATATCCTTCATGTACTGGAAGTCGGCGTAGTCACCTCCGGCGGCCACCAGCAGGTTGCGGTTGAGCGGCAGCACGCGGGGGCAGTCCCTAAAGCGCGCCAGGGACCCGTAGGAGCCCAGCATGTCGGCCCCGACCACCACGCCGCCATCGAACTTCACGGCGATCACTGAAGAGGCTGTTGTGATGGGGGCTCTGAGAAACAGACGCAATGTTGAAATCCCGCCTTTTCTCCATACACTCGTAGTCTTTAGATTAGAAAACAGCTCTAGAGAATGATTTTTTTTAGAATTTTTAGATATCGGTGAAAAGCGTGTTTTCATCGTCTTGATTTATTAATATTTGATTTGTAAAAGGTGATAGATTGTTTTAAAAAATAAGACGGTACCAACACGCTTTTGGTCCATTTCTAAAACTTATAAAAAAATCATTGCTCCATTGCTAAATTCCAGGGAGAAAACCGAGGACTATGATTGTATGGTGAATTGGCCGCAGATCACGTGACAGTGCATGCTTTTAGTACGGTGTTTATCGACTCCCGGGGTCTCTAACTTTCCATCAAAAACAAACATAAAAATCATATCATGACGATACTGTATGATTAGCAGTTTTTAGGTTATGTTTCTGTAAGAGATAATAATATATGACATAGAAGCATTTTTAATGTATAATTCCGCACGCTTAATATTGCATTATAATACTGAATATTATGATGAAATGTTTCGACTTACTGCGAGCGCTTTGTGTAGTCCTGAACTCCGGAAAAATTCCTCAAGTCATTGTTTTTTGTGACTCCGCCGGGAAAATTAAAGGTACCTCCGGGTGATGGGCCATTGTGCCAGAAAGGAGGTGCGGAAAAAGCAGAGTTAAATGCCATTTTTATAATTATTAAGGTTTCCAAATTAAAATCTAAGTATTCGTATTTGCACAAAAAAATTATCACCAATCACCAAAAATGACAAATGGGGTAACTCAGTTTAAACCGATTCAAAAGCACGGTTCAAACTATTTGAGCTGCTGAGCTGTGACTCAGATTCCTAAGAGCCGGCTCAAAGCAACTCCCTCCCTAAAATTCAGGGGGTGGTGGTGGTGCTCAAAGTGAGTCACAGCTCCCTGTACTGCCAATGGATTGTCAACAGTGGACGTCCAGGACACCGAGAACCTGCAGGTACCTGCAGGCATCATGATGCCTTGTAAAATAGGCAAGCATGGTTAAGGCTCTCAGGAGGCATGCGTAGTATATGCCCCAGCCAGCCGAAACGCGTTGACCGGATGACATTTGATACCAAGGGTTGCTGCGTCCGTTGCTTCACCTCTGTCTACTTATTATACACATAATACATATTACAAAATATATCCTATAAAAGTGCACGCGTAAAAATATATATTTATAATGTATTTTTATCAATATTTGTAGTACCTAATCAAAATAAAAGGTCATTTTCACAAAAAATATCTTACTACGGGCTACTTATTCCGTAGGTAGGTAGGTACCTAATAAATATAAATTTGGTCGACGCCGACGTTTCTAAGTAGGAATAATTGCAGAACAGCACTATCATTTTTTGGTAGTTGCTTTACTTATACAGAGATTACAGTTTGCTGGTACCGACATTTTTTGGTGGTGTTGTACCGGCCGAGATTGCAGGTTACTGTATTCTCGGTCGGTAATCGCTAGTTTTATATTTTGTCGTGCGTCGGAGTGTCGCTAATTTCGGAAGTGAATCTCCCCCTTTAATGTTTTCTCCAATGATCCAGCTCTGTGGGCGTCAATTTCCCGCAGCCCACCACCTTTCTCCGCCCTGCGCCCAGCGCGGCGCCGAGGCCTATTACGATCCGGTGGGCATTTGCCTTGGCATTTGCTGTCTGTCCGCCGCCGAGAGCGCCGTGGATCGCGCCTGCCGCGCTACCGCCTGCCACGGAACACCAGTAACTTTAGTCTTTAGTCTTCGAGGAGAAGACTGCAGCAGCGCTATAGCCCTACAGCCCCTACATGTAAGTATATTTTTTTTTCGGCCATTTTCCTACATAAAAAAATAGAACTTATCCGAACACTGTGTGGAACCCTAACACATTTTGTAAAATCCCGGTCCGCGTCCCGTAATTCTAGCGTATACTCGTTTAATATTCACATATTTGTATTACTACTACTAGTACTTTCCCTTATCCGCGCCCAGTGGTGCATATGGCACTGCATTGGTAATCCAAGTGCAGTATATCTTGATCATTTTATGATAGGTATCACACATGAAAAAAAAAAGGAAAATCATGTAAATAAATACTTCATGTATTTGTATTTGTACAATTTATATTTTTTTATTCTAATTGCTTAATTATTTTAAACTCAATTTAAAAACGATTTTACATACATTATATTTTTATTTTTAATATTTTAGAGTCTACCAGAACTATGAAAAAAAAAATCATACGCTCTATTACTTACATATTATATTCACTTTTGCGTAGTTAATTCTAATATTTAATTTGAAAATTTAATTGCCTTTCATGAACGAGCGCAATTTGTTAAAACTGATTATTATTAGTAAAAAAACGATGAGTCATCTCGCGTCCATGAAGAATTTTCTTATTTTTTCCGACTTACCCTACAACGCTTGCATTTGATAAAGGGTGGCGTTGGCCGCTATTTCTAATTTCTTTCGTTCGAAGAGCGGCGGTCAATGCATTTTTCTGCATTATAATAACGACGACGTGTTGTATACGAGGAGGGTAATAAACTTTATAAAAATATAAAGTTTACCCCGTTTTTTATCGTTCAGTTTGGCTTCAAATATTTTTACATCTCTAAAAATAATAAAAAATAAAAATACACGTTTACAACGAGCAATCGTACACAAATCTAAATATAATACAGCTGGTTGCTACGGTTGTAGATAGGCTCTAGGTTAGGTTAAGTTATTTCTTAGTTTAGGTCATATAGGTTTATTAATAGAACTCCATATTATATTTAAATCAAACTATTTTGGCTCTGTTTATTTTTATTTAGTGACGACAGTTTAAAAATGTCTTCACAAGGCGAAACAATATAAACGGGTGGTGGCCCAGTGGTAGCATCGTGGTCTCGAGTTCAAAGATATCCAATTTTCAAGCACAAGCCGCTTAGGCTTCATTGCATTCATCTTAAAAACAAATTGAAAAGTGATTACTTATATTTTTTTTAAATATTTAATATTAACCCCCCCTGCATGACCTCGTGCATTGCAAACCAAAAATGTTGGTTATTTAAGCAATATTAAATCCATCTACGAATTTTCAAAATAATTTCGGATAAAAAAAAAAGTGAAACATGTCTGTTTATTACAGATTGCATACCCTTTCCTGTGTGACGCAAATGGAATTCCACAACTGTGCCTCCGAGCTAAGCGATCGGCCGCTAGTTGCTACCGTGCGTCCTCAAGTCAGGCCCACGTCCCGCAGCTCCGACATCCAGGACGCGGACGACGCGGACGCCGAGGACGTGATGACAACAATCTAGGTATGTAGTGCCTATTTTCTTAGATGAATCAATAGTAAACGTGTTTTTCGTGACTTCTTGTTTCTAATTTAATCATTATTGGTGCTTTAGTGTATAAATTCCATATGACATACAATTTTCATAATCGGCGACTTATTTTACATTTTTAAAATTAAATATTACCATTCTATATTCCCATATGGATTCCACAAATTTAGAAGTGTTCGGAAGTATTTCAGCGTCTCGCAGTTCCGACGATAACTGCGTTAAGTTAATAATCATTATTTTAAAATCGTTTGCAATTTTTGCAAAATGATTGCATCATCGCGTGACGCCATGGCGTAATAAATGGTGTTGGCGATGCCGCGCCGCCTGTACCTATTGCTGTCATTATTTCACTTTGTGTACCTTACCTTACCTTGCCTTGCCTTGGACTAGTTCCGAAGCGTAAGACTGATCATCTTGCCTGCGCGTAATAAAAAAAGATCAGGGCACTGTAATTGGTGTACCAGAGGGTGCGGATAACAGTTTCTTTAGTAAATAAAATTTTGCCACGCCATTGTTCATTACCATAGTCAATTTGTATTTTTTGCCAAAATTTAAAACTATTTTAATAATAAAGGTAGTATATTAATATAGTAATTAAGATAATCTAACTCCGATGTGTTTTTTAGAACTCTATGGTAGTTATTTACCCTTGCATATTTTTTTCTGATCTCTCAGGCGAATGTGTGGTAAAACTATGTATGAAAGGTGCACTAATGTTGAAATTAGAGCAGAATGCAAGGCTAAGATAAGCATTATCGACAAAATTAAGAAAGGTCTTTTACGTTGGTTCGGTCATGTAGAGCGAATGGATGATGAAAGAACGGCTAAAAAAAAAATATGATGCGACTGTGTCTGGATGTAGAAGTCGAGGAAGGCCGAGGAAGACATGGCATGATCAAGTAAAACAAGTGCTTGAAAGTGGGCATGTAAGAAGTCGGAATAATCGACGTGCGTGCATGAGAAGATGTATGAATGTGGAGGAAGCAAGAGAAGTATGCCAGGACAGAGTGGTGTGGGCGTTTCTATCCTCTCTGCCTACCCCTTCGGAAAATGGCGTGATGGTTAGTTAGTTAGTTAGTTAAGCCGATTTCCGATGCGATGATAAATTTTAATATGACATGAAGTAATAATTTACAGTGATTTTTTTCCTATTCTCACGCTAGTTAGCTGTGTGATGATAAATATTTTACTATGCTCGAAATATCTTAGATAATACTCCCGATTTTAAATAAATAATTCTTCCTTAACGCTAATATGCAAGAACTTCTTTCGTACAAATATTATGTACATATTGTAATATGTATGTGCGCCACTCACTGCAAAAAACTTCTAAGAAAAACTACCGATTTCAACCTACCTATTAAAAAAATTGTTGAATCTACCGATTTCTACCGATTCTCTACCGATTTTCTACCGATTTTTACCGATTTCTCTACCGATTTTTAGCACCGATTTCTAAAGACCGACTTTTGCAAACTGCCGCTGCCAGTTCAGTATGTTGTATGTTGCGGTAGGTCTCACGCAACACGTGTGAATTTATTTTGTCGGGTAGCGGCGCGTCAGACCGTTTGACAATACTGTCAAAAATTAATGATTAAGTTATTGTTAAGGGTTATTATAATAATTAATCCCGATGTAGAGTAATTTGTGGCAATAAGTATTAAGATGCGTCATGTTATAATATGATCTATTACGAGAATCGATCATTTTATTCATTAATTAATTATGCACGTGATAATAGTCTTAAATCAAAACGCAATTCACGTGAGCATTATTTTACTTATCATTTAAAATGGTGCTTAGGTTATTTGAAAACCATTTTAATGGTTATAATAAAGCGAAAACTGTCAAGAATATTGAATGGTCGGCGTGACGTTTGGCTGACCGTTGGCAGTTACGTTTTTTATTTAAACGTTTAAGTATATTGAATTCTTGTAAAAACTTAAAATACAAAAGTAATATATTCACATTATTAGTTACATTAAAATTTTCCCGAGTGTACACTACGATAATAACTTAGGATAGCGCTTAAAAGTTATACATATTTAGCGTGTTTTTTGACAGACTGTAGGTACAGTTTACTGAACAAGAAACTGTACAGTTTTCTGTCCCCTTTAAAGTGCGCTTTGGTATCGGTGACTCATTTGCAGATAAAAACTACACTTGGTCGAAATTATTTTACAAATATTGGCGTATACATACATAGTTTTGTCAATGTTTCAGCCCCATAAGTCAGCACTGAACAAGAAACTGTACAGTTTTTTGTCCCCTTTAAAGCCTTTTTGGTATCGGTGACTCATTTGGCATTTAAGATCTTAGAAGCATTATTACACAATAATGGCATAATCGCGGTCCGCAAATCAGCTAAATAGCAATATTTAAATATAAAACTACTTTGCAGTGTTGTTAATTGTAGGTACCTAGTGCATTATCAATGCATTATAGGGGCATCAAAATGTATGAGGAGTTTGCCAGATGAATTATAAAAATGAACAAAAATTTAAATTTATTTAGGGCTATGTGTTAAAAAATATAAATGTGATAAATATTAGTGTAGAGTGTAGATATTTATAATCATGGCTAAATTGAATTAATTTTAAGTGAATTAATGTATGTTCAAATATAAGGCTAAAGAATAGTTAGCACAATGCAAGTATGAGCCCTGAAACCTAAAATACGAGTTGCTGTAGCAGCTATGGTATGTCTTGTATTAAAAATCTTTAACCTCGTTAAATATTTTCGCTTTTAAATAGCTATTGATGATTTAAATTATTTTATTAACGTTAAAACCTATCAGTAACCTACTATAAATTTCGATTCTAACCTCGAATTATAAAGACATATTGCTTTTAAATAGCTATTTGATTTTAATAATTTTATTAAACCCATACCTATCTTAACCTACTGTATTAATTTTCATAACCTATTATACTATCGGATCGTACCATAGACCGAATTGTCCTCATAAAAATTACCACGCTTTGTGAAGTATGCAACACCGTAATGGATGATCGAAAGAACGGCCTAAAAAAATATATGATGCGATGTGCCTGGATGTAGAAGTCGAGGAAGGCCGAGAAAGACATGGCATGATCAAGTAAAACAAGTGCTTGAAAGTGGGCATGTAAGAAGTCGGATAATCGACGTGCGTGCATGAGAAGATGTATGAATGTGGAGGAAGCAAGAGAAGTATGCCAGGACAGAGTGGTGTGCGTTCTATCCTCTCTGCCTACACCTTAGGGACAATGATGGGTTGTTAGTTAGTTAGTTAGTTAGCAGGTGTGTTTTTCGTGACTTGTTTTTTCTGATTTACATCATTGGTTGGTGCTTTAGTTTTTGATAATAATTTCGGCAGTAAATTTCAAATGTTTTGCAATAACTGAGTAAAGTAAAATAGGCTTATCTGTGGTACAGAAGTTTAGCTTTCATAAAAAGTTTGAATATTTTGGGACATGGAATTGCCTTCCTACCTACAATACTATACTAGGCTACGCTAATAATACACTACCTACCTACTACTACCTTCCCTACCTACCTCTCCAATTTTGGCTATATTTTGAAAATTTAATGGTCCTAATTAGTATTTTGGATTCAGTGGTCCTATCAAAGTCGTGAACGATGTTTAAGAATTAATGTAACTTTGTTCGTAACTCGCTTGTAATTTACGTTTCATTTACATATGAATTTGAGCGGGCGGGGTCCAAATCCAAAGTTTTGAATATTGTACCGTCAGGCGATGTAGGCGAAGCTATGGGTGAACTAGAATCATATGATTGTAATATCTCCGTATCCATGAAGTTTATGACAGGCGAGCTCGCTGTCAAACGTTCGTTGGGCGGTTTCATAGGTTTTGCGTCCTCAGCAGGGGCCAGTCTTAATCGTTGTCGCCGCTGTGCTCTCAGCTACGCTGGCGAGAACTTGGGTAATGAAGAACCTTTCGCAGAGCAGGATGTTCAATTGTCTGGTGCGTCTTGATACAAAACAAAAGACACTTTTGTCCATAAAGTGCATTTTACAGTGCGTGCGATGGTCTTTTGGAGCAGGAATTAGGATGATGTACTGCTTGGGAAACTTTTTTAATCGCATTGTGCGGATGGATGGGAGAGATGAACACCATGCGTCCATGCGTGCCGGGGGTATTGCCACTCGTAATCCCCCCTAGGGGTTTGTTCAGGGCTCTGACTTGGAATGCACGGCTCAGGGCGGTATGTTGGGGTCGGGTGGCGAGGCAGCAGGCCGGTCTCTCCCACGAGTATGTGAAGTATGCGGTCGTGAGTTTTTGCCTTCCCATTCGGAATAATGAAAGTATTTTTTTAGAATAGGCAGTTAGTAATAAGAAATATTTTTTAATTTGTCTCGTTAATATCCTATTTGGGTCAGGACTTAATTAGGCTAACATTTAGAAAATTGCTTGTGCCGATATCAGAGTGGTAAGTTTGATTTTTTTATTTTTTGTTATAAGTCATGAGATTCACGATTTTTTTGCCTTTTATTCATTTAATATTTGATTATGACGACAGTCCAGTGGGCATGGAAAATTTTATTTGTATTTTTTATTTTTTTAGTGTCGCATTGTTGGTGCACATGATGGAAATAGTTTGTACGCTCGATATCGGAATGGTGGTTATTTGCCTATTGTACTCAGTCCCTAAGATAAGTCACAAAGCTGGGCATTCCGTTACAAATATATTTTCGATTATTATTGGTGATCTTAAATAAACAAAGTTTATCTCGGTTAACATAACCCTATCACTGTTGATTGGGATTATTTTGGATAATTGAAAAAGTATACTTGCTGTGGGTGCAGGATATTTCGGAAACAATGACTATTATGTTAAATATTTCATACTGGGGGTGTAGGGCAAATTTACAATGCATGCATTAACGAGTACAAAAACGTAAATTTATCCGTGTTTTTATACTCACTGACATAAATTAAAATCGCGGTTTAGCCGAGTTAAATTAGGTTAGAGTTCTTAATTGTATTGGAATTAAAAAGATTGTATAAGTATTTATTAATATATCTAGTTTTATAGGCTGGGGGCAGTTTGATACGTGTACTTTTGTACGGCATTTTGGAAGATGTCTCAGACCCGCGTCAGAACATGTAACAAGGGGTATATTGATTTGGGAGTCAGCGCCTTTGCTTATGCGTGCATTAAAACGTGTTCGGCCACATGGTGTGATTTTAGCATTCCACTCCTAAGATCTCATTGTCCCATGCTTAACGGACTGGAGCTGGGACGAGAAGGTGGAGCGAGGGTCTAGTTTCGGTACTTGCATTTCTCTGTGACACGGTCGATAATTAGTGCAGACAAACGCGATCACCCGCACGAGGGAATTTTCGCCTCGTAGCATATTGTAGTACGCATTTTGCTATTGTGAAAGAGGCTCGGGCTTAGATTCCCGTAGGGGACGTCATAAAATGTTTTTTTAACACGTAATTTCATATGGTAATTGCATAATTTTCTATAACCTTGGAACTCTATGAAGCGTTAATTGACTTTCAATTTTACTGCACCTGGTGTACTTAAACAAATGCCCGTAGCACCATTGGGTGCGGAAAGGGAAAGTACATGATATCTGCAAAATGTCGAACTTATGAGCATAGTGCAAGCTTAGATTAGCATTATCCACAAATTAACCTTTTCGATAATGTTTGGACATGTTGGAGCTGATTAAGTGATGGATTGAACGGTTTAAATGACAAGTTGCCTGGATGTTGAAGTCCGATTTTGGCCGATAAGGACAAGGATGGACCATAGTTCGACTAAATACTTGAAATCGACATGACGTCGTTGTGCATGAGAATTGTATGAATGTAGAGGAAGTCAAAGGTAGTATTTCAGGACAGAGTGGTATGGCGTTCTATCCTCCTGCCTACCCCTACGTGAGTGATGGTTTGTTAGTTAGTTAGGTCTATAATCTTTTAAATGCAGCCTAAGCATTTTGTGCTCGAGTATAGGAATACAAGTTTATGTCGGATAGTTGCGATTCGAGGTATATAAATCTCTCTTAACTTAAAGATCGCACTTTTACCAATGTAATTATACCACAATGCGAATCGATAATTTAATTCAATTTCATTTATTAAATTTTTTTCTTGCCTCTTTTTATTCCAGTTTTACATATCAAGTTATGCGCAAAGCTTCATGGCACAGGGTGGATGCTAAACAGCAATAATTATAATTAGTACACAAATGTTAACAGTATTAAAATTTTTTGTACCAAATTAACTTGAGATCACCTATTATAGGACTATAATGTGTTATTAAGGCTATTAACAATAGTGGTAATTATTACATGGCCAGTGGATCCTTGGACGGGTAGGTTTTAAAAAATTAATGGACTGTTTTTTTTTTGCATCTTTTTTTGTTATTTTACTATGAGTCAACCTACACCGCTACTTGGGGGCACTGTTTTGTGGCCATCATTGGCACATTTGGTGTGGATATAGGGATATTTAGTAATATATGGTTGTTCAACAGGGTATTTGAATTTTCAATTTCACTAATTACAATATCAAGGAATTTAAATTTGGTTAAATTTACGATGCTTATGTATTTTTTAGCGCCTTTTCAAATCGCTCGCAAAATCCTTCATTTGGCGCGTATGCGTTGTGACGTCACAGCAATATAGGCGCTCGCTTCGTAATGAATTTCACGCCTTTCATGGTGGACGGTTATGATGTCATTAACCAATAACGGGCGTTAAACATCATTCGGATTTTCGTGTTTTTAAAACATAAATTTATAAATGAAAACAACATTTTTGATCATTGTGTTTTATTTCGTTGGAATTGTAAAAATATAGTTCCTATTATGACGCTTGGGATATTCAAACAAGCTGATTTTCCAACGCAACGCCTGCATTAAATGATTTTTTTTTGTATGTATTTATTATTATTGTTACTACTACTCTCCCTTATTCGCACCCAGTGGTGCATAGGGCACTGCATTGATACACAAGTGCAGCTTACATTCCGGCAAGATGATCAGTCTTACGCTTCAGCGCCAGTCCTATAAGTTCCCTTATTTACACCCAATGGTACATATGGCACTGCATCGGTACACCGAGTGAAGTGGTTCTTGATCATTTTATTACATGAAGGTAAGATGATCAGTCATACGCTTCAGTCCCAGTCCAACATGAAATATTAATATGAAAAATCACTTGTAAATAAATATTTCATTTTGACTCCCTACGGGAATCGAACCCGCGACCTTCGTGCAATTGAATACGCTACCGTTATGCTACGAGGCGGACACCATTATACCTTTCAAAAAGTCAAAAGATATAAAAACCGCCCTCGAATAAAGCCGGAATTATATTAGAGCCACGCCGCGTGTCGCAACGCGTGGGTTTGGAATCGATTTCATTATTTTTTTTTTTTTCATATTTATTTTTACATAGGAAAAAAAAATGAATTTTCTTTTTTTCAATCCAATGCTCCCTAGGAGTTTTTACAATAAACTCATTTAGGGACAAATAAAAAAACACATATTTATTTTATTCTAATACGCACTGACATCGCTTAGATCACACAATAAATACAATAGGTATAAACAGAACCAATCCAATATAAACATAAAACCTAAAGAAACAATTAAGTGAATTATTACAGTAACAGCAAAACCATATATTATATCGATGCAAGTAGAAAAGGTATCATTCAAAATACTTTAAAAATAATATTTCTTCAAATCAGAGGTCCTGTTTCGATAGTTAGATACAGGGATCTTAAACATGTCAGGTAACAAATTAAATTCGGAAAATGCTATGTATTTTAGAGATCTTGTACCGAATTTGTTGTATTTGCAGGTTCTAAATGTATTTTGTTGCGTGAACGGGTGTTGTGCTGATGAACGTCTCTATTAAAATTAGTGGTCTCGATGTTTGTGTGCATTGAATCAAAAATTGAATGTAATATTGAATTAGCAATTTCGGATGTAGGAAGCATGTGAAAGGGCATGATTTTTGTCTCAAAGTATAAATCTTCTAAACGTGTATCGTACGGCAAGTGAAAAACATTTCTAACTGCTCCATTCTGTATTACTTGGACCTCGGAAATCTTTAGTATGAAAATGATTATATTGACATGTCCCGCGTGTCGCCGACCGATCGGCGTGGGATCGGTGGTGGGGGAAGCGTGGCGACACGCGGCGTGGCTCTAATATAATTCCGGCTTAATGAGGAAATCCACTGCTACCCGGAATTGAATTTTAAAAATGCTTTCGTGTAGACGTCGAATAATTTTGAAGTCGGATGAAATATCTCAATAATTTACCCAAAAATAAATAAAAAATGTTGGAAAATAGCATTCATTTCAAAATCTTAAACAATGACGTCATTCCTTTGTATCTAAGTGTAGTGTTTTCCGTTTTCCGTTTTTAAAGATGGCCGCCATTCACTCTCCCTAGAACAGCTGTTGACAGTTTAACTGACAGTTGGCTGGATAAATCGTTTGCATAGATTTTTGACAGTTTTGTTATGGCTGGAGAAATATGTTAGCCGTGCCATGCCGTTAGCCGCCCGTTTTATGACGTCACTCCTGCAAAAATGATGCATTTAGTATACAGTAGTATTTGGCGCGGTATTTGAAATGTGCTACTTTAAAAAATCGTAGCTTCATCGATAACTTATAAAAAAATATTAAATTTTTTTTTTTTGCTTAGTTTAATAGTACGTTTATAGAAAAAAAAAACTTTAGAAAACAGTGGATTCCCTCATTCATAGGGTATTCAAAACAGTTTCGCAATGTTATACAACCTACTCTTCATTATTTTATAGTCACCTCGTAACTTTGTAAGAGTGGTGCATAAGGTATTATAACTATTTCATATTCTAATTCTTTGATTTTCTTTGATTCTTTGATTTTGTCGTAAATCAACTATGTTATGACACATAAACTAAAATGTTTCGTGTCTTTCAACATATATTATGATAATTCGTAATATTGCTCCCGGAGATAAGCATTATCGACAAAATTAAGAAAGGTCTTTTACGATGGTCGGTCATGTAGTGCGAATGGATGATGAAAGAACGGCTAAAAAAATATATGTCGCGACTGTACTTGGATGTAGAAATCGAGGAAGGCCGAGAAAGACATGGCATGATCAAGTAAAACAAGTGCTTTGAAAGTGGGCATGTAAGAAGTCGGAATAATCGACGTGCGTGCATGAGGAGATGTATGAATGTGGAGGAAGCAAGAGAAGTGTGCCAGGACAGAGTGGTGTGGCGTTCTATCCTCTCTACCTACCCCTTCGGGGAAATGGCGTGATGGTTAGTTAGTTAGTTAGTTAGTTGCTCCCATATACCTAATAGTGCAAAGGGTTCTCAAAAAAGATTAATGATGCGACTGTGCCTGGACGTAGAAGTCGAGGAAGGCCGAGAAAGACATTGCATGATCGAGTAAAAAACAAGTGCTTGAAAGTGGTCATGTAAGAAGTCGGAAATAATCGACGTGCGTGCATGAGGAGATGTATGAATGTGGAGGAAGCAAGAGAAGTGTGCCAGGACAGAGTGGTGTGGCGTTCTATCCTCTCTACCTACCCCTTCGGGAAAATGGCGTGATGGTTAGTTAGTTAGTTAGTTACCTACACCTGTTATTTATTTCCCATATTACCTAATAGTGCAAAGGGTTCTCAAAAAAGATTAATGATGCGACTGTGCCTGGACGTAAAAGTTGAGGAAGGCCGAGAAAGACATTGCATGATCAAGTAAAACAAGTGCTTAAAAGTGGGCATGTAAGAAGTCGGAATAATCGACGTGCGTGCATGAGAACACGACTTATGAATGTGGAGGAAGCAAGAGAAGTATGCCAGGCCAGAGTGGTGTAGCGTTCTATCCTCTCTGCCTACCCCTTCGGGAAAATGGCGTGATCAAATTAGTTAGTTAACACTAACCTACTGTACCAACTTTTAACGGGGGGGGGTGGGGGACTTGCTTTCTGTACCAGTAAATTTAATCAGCGCGCTTGCTAAATGCTATGTAACCATTTTATTTACAATATTTTTCAAAATATGTGTAGGTAGATGCAGATATTTGTAGAGAATTATCTCATAACCATTTCGATACAATTTCCTTAAAATTACAGATTTTTATATTTTTTTTATATTCACGTTTGCGAAACGCATTTTTTTTGTTAATTTATTTATTTAACCACTTCAACAGGCCAGGGGGCTCCCCAATAACAGAGGGGAACAACGTCACAAACACCCAGGTTTGAGAAAATTAACCTTTTTTAATGTTCTTACCGGGAATCGAACCCGGAGCCTCTGTATCGTGATATCAGCGTCTTAGCCATTACGCTACGGAGGCCGCCTATCTATCAAATTATTTGTTGCACGCCCATTAGAAAATTTACTTGTTGCACGTTTTGTCAACGGGCGCCTATTTGTAGGCCACATTTAGTACACAATATTTCGCTCTATCTAGGTATATACGTGAGACTGATCATCTTGCCTTCGCGTAAAACTCTTAATGGTACAGTGCCCTACGCAAAACACGACTTCATAAATTTGAAAAAATAATCCATTTCGTATTCCTTACTCGTGTAAAAAAAACTCAAATAAAAAATAAATTAAATAAATTAAATAAACTATTTTTCTAATCAAATATGTATACATATAACCTACTGCTGCTGCTACTCTCCCTTATCTGCACCCAATGGTGCATGGGGCACTGCAATTGGTACACCAAGTGCAGTGAATCTTGATCATTAATTTGTTATATGAAAGCAAAATTCAGTATATAATAATTTCAGATATTATTTTGATAATAATATATATATTTTTTTATCACATTGATTCCATTTTCATATTCAAATTGCTAAATGGCATGATAGATACACCATCACACATACACATAAGTAGACCCGATCCTGTCTTGAGTGTGTCCACATTTTATTCTAACTGTCTTAGCTTCACCAATTTAATGTTCTGTCACTTATTTTTACTGCTTGTTATCCCTATTATGCGTAAATAAATAAATAAATAAAGTATATAATAATTGATTTAGAGTCGTAAAAGAAAAAACTTTTGGTTGTCTGTAAAGTCGGTTTACGGACGATAATTTTACGTGATAAGAAAACATTGATGAAAAATAGCATACTTTTATGAATTGAATTGAATTGAATTATTGATACTGAATTATCATTATTTTGTACAATACAAAGCAGGAGTTAATTGAAATTTTAAATTTTTCCATATTTTTTTTTTGTTTGTTTTTCTTCTTGTGTGCTGCTGCTGTCTCCCTTCTGCTCGAACGCATCGGCCGATGGAGTGGAAGAGAGATAGATGCGTCACAAACCGAACGCTTAGGCCGATCGTGCCTCCCTATCGCTTGTTCCGCGCTCTCGCTTGCACACTCGGCTCAGACGGAACGTGACAATGAGTCATGCTTTTTCGTGTGTGCAGCCGGCGTTCGTCGATTTACTAGACGTTATCACGTCAAAAAAAAATATTTACTAGTACTAAAATTATTATGTAGATACCAAGATAGTAATAATTCAGTTTGATAAAAATTGTCCGTCACGTGAACTGTTATTTTTATGCATCGTTTGTACGCCTTTACAGATTGATGTCATCATTCCATATCCAGTTCGCGTGCATCCTCCCAAGTTCACGTCCCGCAGCTCTGACGCAAACTGCCGACGGATTGTCAGCAGTGGACGTCGAGGACACCGGATACCCGATGCCATGTAAAATGGGCAAGCATGGTAAAAGGCTCTCAGGAGGTATACGTAGTGTCTTTTACAAGATTATGCCTAATATATATGTAAACTTACTGTGTAAACTTAATTGAGTTTACAAGTAATTTATTTTGACATGTGTTATTATGTGTTTTCCATATAGGTACTACGATATTTTGCTACGATTTATTTTAAGTTTTAAACGTCCGACGTAAAGTTAATGAATGTTAATGAAATTATTCCGTAATGAATATATCGTTTATGTGACATGGTGGTAGCGTGTCAGGCTAACACGCATGAGGTTCCTGAATCGATTCCAAACATAATATTGTATTGTTGTTAGGCTTGTCGTTGTTCTGTCGTTATCTTGTCGTTGTCTTGTCGTTGTCGTTGTCGTGTCGTTGTCGTTGTTTGTTGTCGTTGTCGTTGTGTCGTTGTCGTTGTCGTTGTCGTTCGTTGTCGTTGTCGTCGTTGTCGTTGTCGTTGTCGTTGTCGTTGTCGTTGTCGTCGTCGTGTTGTCGTCGTCGTTTTTCAAGTTGGACAGGGTATTGTTGTCGTTGCACGTCGTGAGCTATCGTTTGGTCATTGTTGGTCTGGTCATTGTCGTTGTCTAGGCTAGGCTAGATGCATTTCTTCCTATTTTCAGGATTATAATAATACTGACTGTGTTTTGCTTTGATATGCCTTTTCATGTTATTTCTTTTGACATTTAAGTATGTGTTATTATGACTCTTTTGTATTGTATTATGGTTTACTGCATTTTTTCAGGATTTTAAAGATGCAGTTTTTCTTACTTTAATATTATGCCATTACATATTTACTCAACATTGAAGTATGTATTATAATTACCATTTTATATTATTCTGCTCATTTTGATTTTTTGTTTTTTTTTTGGCAGGATTTTTGACAACGCATATTTTCATCAGTATTATAATATTTACTTTGCTGTTTTGCTTTCGAATGCCTTGACAGATTATTTGTTTTGATATTTAAGTATGTATAATAATTCTTTTATTTTTTTCAGCTCAAAAGGTACTTCATTCTTTATTTATTTCAATTTTATTTTTTGAATATGTAATTGAGTTGTTGTTTGCTTACTAGCACGTGGTTCCCCCCCACCACCTAATTCCTACTTTCAATCACGGTTTATACCGTAAGAAAGTAGATTTCTTAGATTATTTTAGTTTAATTTTATCTTTCTTCTCCTTTTTGGCCTTCCTCTTACCCGGCCTTGCAGCCGTCCCTGTAGCTCCTAGGGCCCCTTCTTCGTATCCGTTGCTCCACCGTACCCAAATGCCCTCGCACAGTCGAGGTTCCGCGCGTCTTCCGTTAGACTACGACCTGCTTAACTGCCGCTTGCGGCGACCTAGTAGTCCGTAGCAGTAGCACACAAGGTCCTCTCGACATGTGAGGGTGTTTGGAGCGCCAGCTACTTCGCGCTGCAGGAGGGGCTTGACTCTGGGCCTTGGCCAGGGTGATGCGACCTTCAGGTTAGTGCGGAGTATCTGGCCAGTACAGGCGGCGTTGCGTACAGCGGCCCGCAGCCGAGTGTCACGCCGTGGGTCAAGCCCTTTTCAGGGTTAGGCCTGGCGTGCTTCTCGGATGCGGCGCTTCTGCTACCAGCGCACGCTGGGTCGGAGTAGCGGCGACGAGATAGGCCTATTGGCGCTGCGGTGGTGGCGCGTATGTTTGGCGGGTATTAGGCAGATCTATTGTCCCACTTTCAATTACGGTTAATACCGTAAGAAATGGGGTTTTTTATCATTCTTTATTAAAGTTTCGTTTCTGCTTCATTAAATTTAATTAAATTCATTAAATTTCACTATTTCTTCATTTAATTTAATTAAATTCATTAAATTTCACTATTTCTTCATTAAATTTCACTATATATAAATGCCCTTTGTACCTATTTAGCTTTTTCATTACACATTTCATTACATATTTCAAAATAAATTGAAAAACTATGATTATTTTATGTGCATGTGTAGCGACTATTCTGTAGATGGGTTTTTAGTATTTTGGGAAACGTAGTTTAGCTGAGTACTCGGCCTTTTTTGTCTTTCTTATATATTTATCATATATTTATCCTTAACTAACTTTTTTTTACATGTACATTATCATGTTTTTGCTTTAGTCTATAAATTTATGGATGAATATATAATGAAGATAATAGCTTTATTTGGTGTGGATTTTATTTATTATAATTGTAGTTTTGATGGTAGCTAGATCTATCACTGTTATTGGGAATAATTAACATGGGTGACAGTGATGATTTTTTTTTTTTAATAACAAATATTATATATAATTTTATATATAATATAAATAATTAATTTAAATAATTTAAAATCTAAAAATTAAAAAAAGAATCAACTCCGCCTGCAGTTTGGCTAGCGACTATACCGACTGCTGCCGGTCCCAAGCCCGGAAAAAGGAGGAGGGGTTCAGAAACGTGGGGTTAATCAAAAACATATGTAATTTATTAAAATCATAAATGGTTTTCCCAATCTTTGCATTAAATTATACTTTATTTTACACTGAAGTCATATGGTGTACTCAAGCAAGTTCTAAGTTGAAGACACTTACTTGCAGTTTCCATGTTTGAATAAGCATGTCCACGCTAACTTGAAGTTTCGTTGGATGAATCCTTATCCTTATCCTAACTTAATCTTATATTAATGAATTTTAATATATTATTTTCCATTGCTTTACTTATAAATTTATGGATAAATATATAAAGAAGATAGGTAATAGTTAATATTTTAGTCTGGGTTTTGTTTTGTAGAATTTGGTTCTAGTGATTGTAGTTAGATCCATCACTGTTATTGGGAAAACAACTAACCATTAAGCCCATCACAGAAGTAGCTATAAATTAGATATTAAAATTAATCATAACAAGGCATAGCGCGATATATTTAGTTTCTATACGAATTTTCGAGTGACCGTACACGCAGCTATAAATCGCACCTTTAGGACGAAAACGAATTTATGATGATAAATCATTACAACCTTTTTTTTGAATTAGGTAAAATACTGTTTTCATCCTAAAAGGTGCGCGATATATTTATTTTTTATATATTTTTGACCGTACACGCAGCTATAAATCGCACCTTTAATGGCGAATTTTTCTATATTGTTCGGAAATTTTTAGTTCAAGTAAACACTATTATTGTCTTTTATTAGATTTAGCATTATGTAACTTCTGTGTAAAATAAAATATTGTATAATATTTAAAGTCTGTTCTTTTTCTAATTTCTGTCCCAGAATGAGTTTTGTAACTCAATTGGGAGTGCAAAGTATTTTGTACAAATTAAATTAATTTTAAATAAATTATTGTTCCGCGTCACTCGAAAATTTGTATAGAAATGTATATCTCTGCTGCGCCTTGCCATGATTCATATTAATGTATATTGCTACGTTTGTAATGGGCTTTATGGGTGACAGTGATGGTTTTTTTTTACTACAATTACAATTTTACCAAAATGTAATTGATAGTGAAAAATATTCTTCTTCTTCTTCATACCATATCCGCTCCCTATGTGGAGCATATGGATTCCACAAACTGCCTGCAGGCCAAGCGATCGGCCGCCAGCTCCCGTGCATCCTTCCAAGTCAAGTCCACGTCCCGCAGCTCTGTCGCAAACTGCCGACGAATTGTCAACAGTGGACGAACAGGACGCCGAGAACCTGATGTCTTGTAAAATAGGAAGCATGGTTAAGGCTCTCGGGAGGCATGCGTAGTATATGGGCCTAGCCAGCCGAATCGCCTTCGCTGGATGACAGTAGATACCAAGGGTTGCTGTGTCCGTTGCCTCACCTCTGTGTAAAGTCAAACCACCGCACACCTTCTAGTTAATTCTGGCTTGAAGCACGAAGGTAATATTGGGTAGTACTGTCTAGTCCAAGGAAATGATAATATGAAATATAATTTATTTGCAACATTTTGAGTGTGTCCAAATACTTGTAGACAAAAACTGGATTTCACCCATTACGGGCTAATAATTACAATTTGACATCTCAACAGAGACGAGAAGTTTGGAAGGGAATATGGACATCTAGGCGTTTACAGGGCTTATGACCTGTCATTGGCTGGGTTAAGTGGCACTTGATGTATTACAACATTCCCCATTTCACCTAGTATTTGATATCCATATCTGCCAATTACATAAAATGGCGCGACGCTTCACATGTGAACACTCTCTGTCATCCATTGAGAAAATTGCTAAGCATTTTAGCAGAAACCTTTATGATTGCAAGTGAGATTCTTACCGAATTATATCACCTACTAGGAAACGCTGAAGATGAGGTTTCTGCTAAAATGCTTAGCAATTTTTCAATGGATGACAGAGAGTGTTCACATGTGAAGCGTCGCGCCATTTTATTGTAAATTGGCAGATATGGATATCAAATACTAGGTGAAATGGGGAATGTTGTAATACATCAAGTGGCCACTTAACCCAGCCAATGACAGGTCATAAGCCCTGTAAACGCCTAGATGTCCATATTCCCTTCCAAACTTCTCGTCTCTGTTGAGATGTCAAATTGTATATAATTTATTTTTTAAATTAATTAAATCATTCCATATATTGGAATATTATTTTTCATTATATTGATATTCCATATATGATATAATATATCTATTATCATATATTTGGCGGCCTCTGTAGCGTAATGGCTAAGACGCTGGACTCACGATACGGAGGTTCCGGGTTCGATTCCCGGTGAGAAACAAAAAAAAAAAGGAAATTTTTCTCAAGCCTGGGTGTTGTGACGTTATTCCCCTCTGTAATTGGGCCTCCTGGCCTGTTGAGGTGGTAAAAAAAATTAATTAAAAATTAAAATTACAATTAAAATCCCTGGAATATTACCCGCGTCCTCATGTATGATAGCTCAACGCAGGAAACCCACGCGCTGCTTAACCGACACAATTAGGAAATCCAATGCTTCAGGAATGTTCTACATTGATTACCATTGAGTCTAATGGAGCGAATGAGCGATTGATTCCAAAACGCATGACAAAATTAGAAAATGTGATAGAAAAATGCCATTATTATTTCAAATTCTAATGAACAATGACGTCACTCCTTGTATCTAAGTGTAGTGTTTATGGTTATGCCGTTTTTAATACCCCGTATGGCCGGGACTTCATGGCGCAAAAATATGAATACAGGTAGGATATTTAACTTATTAAGTCATTTCTATTAGAAAAAAAATGGGCAATAAATCTTCTAAATAGCTGTTAACGAGTATGTAGACAAGGAAGTAGCTTATATCCGATTTTTTTTATGTGCTTCCGCTTAGTTTTGCATAGATTTTTTGACATTGTAATGGATGACGTGGAATACCTTGGCCTACAACCCGTTTATGGACGTCACTCCTGCAAAAATGACATGAATTTTATCTCAACTTTATTTTTATTGAACAAATTTACACTACTAAAAAATCGTTAATTCATTAATTTATACCAATCACCTATTAATATATCATTGTAACAAAATTCGATGACTAGCTCATAGCAAAATTTTACACGCTAACAAAAAATGTCGATTGTGGAAATTAAAATAATGGATTTCAGGTGTCTCACCTCGTCCGGCTCACTCTCCCCTGGTGGAGCGAGTGGAGTAGTGGAACTGTGGAGCGAGCCTATTGCTTTCTGTAACATGGTCACAACTCCTTTTATTACTGCTCTCTGCACCTTACGATTGGGACTTCCATGTAAATGCTTTATGAGGTATTGTTATATTTAACTCTATTATGTAAACAAACATATTAACTCTATTTTTCCAACACTCAGGTTATGAATGAGGACATTGTATATTTCCTTGGTAAGAAGTCGGTTGGAGTTTAGTTCGATTATTTGGTCGCCACATGAGGCTCGATACTCTTTGTTGGTGGAGAGCTATCCTGGAAGGAATATGGATATATTTTCCTTGGCTCTTCCCAACCGACTTTTTACTAGGGATGCTAGGCTATCAGTCATTATGGAGGAGGAGGGACGTCCATTTGGGTGTTCACTTCTTTCAGGTGATTGGTTATCGCATACATAACTCAGAATTCTGATGGATGTAGGTCTGTTCGTACTGATAACTATACTTCGTCAAAGACAATCGATTGTTTTACCTACCACGATGCAGAAACCAACCTGCCAATGGTTTAAGCCTGTTGGTTTATCTGCTACTTAGCACCGAGTTGACATTATGTCGAATATTTTTTTTTTTTGTTTCATTTTTTAAAATTTTATTCTATTTTATTTTATTTTGTTTTATTTTATATTATATATTATATATATTTTTTTTTATTTTTATGTACTGTATCAAAGATGATGCTAAATAAAAGGATTATTATTATTATTATTATTTCACGACAGTGGGTCTTCCGTTAGGAAAGCACTTTCTAACTTATAATTTTTCTTTCTATACTTTTTATATCATTATACTAACATAACTATCTATTGTCATGTATGATTTATTATTGATTTGTATTTAGAATGTCCGCCTCGTAGCATAGTGGTAGCGCATTTGGCTACCGTGCCTGAGGTCGCGGGTTCGATTCCCGTAGGGGGTCAACATGAAATATTTTTATTTAAAATGAGATTTTCATATTGATATTTCATGTGTGATACCTTGGACTGGTACTGAAGCGTAAGACTGACCATCTTGCCTTTATGTAATAAAATGATCAAGATACACTGCACTTGGTGTGCCAATGCAGTGCCCTATGCACCATTGGTGCGGATAAGGGAAAGTAGTAGTATTTAAAATGAATTGGATTTTTTCTGTAATGTTCTAAAGAACTGAAATAAATAAAATAAATAAACACGTCAACAATGGAACAGTTCGCTATTCGCCATTAGCTCGCTGCACACTTTGTAACTCAGCAGCTCGCAGCTCACAGCTCCTTGCGCGGGTCGAATTTGAGCTGATCTGCGAGCCGGTTCACGACTCAAGCTCAACTGCTTGAGCTGCGAGCTGATCTGCAGCTCAATGATTTATATAAGTGAGTTACCCAAGTCTACCACAAATGACAACTACAAATTGAAAGCACAGATAAAGCGTTGTATCATCTTTAGTGTTGTTAATAGCCGGTTATTTTATCTGAGCCATTCTAATGCTGCCACAATACAAAATTTGAGCTTCGTTCTTTTTTACAATATGGAGTGCTTATAGGTGTGCTTACGTTTTTCAAATTAAAAACAAATTCTTCGAGTGCAGAAAAAATGTTTGATTTGGATTAAATTCACTGTTTTATTACGTTTTCAAGATTTTTTCAATGCAAAATTCATAAAATTTAATTTAATATTTGAAATTCATAATTGTTGCCATAAGTAAAAGTTATGTCATAGAACCGGAAGTTATGAAAAGAAGAACGAATCTCGTCCATTTGTATTTTCCTTTTGCTGTAACTACACGGCAAAATGTCTAAGAGAGGTAAGTTTTAAGTGAAATCCGTAGTCATCCGCTCTGAATTCGCGTGATTTATCAAGATACCTTTCCCCCGACCAGTTTATATCGTAGATGGGTCGTCCATTAGTGTATTTATCTTCGAAATCACCTTTACTGTCAAAAAGTAACCTAGGTTGTGTGTTCACGTTTGCTGAGAATGTCACTGACAGATGTGTTATTTTCGTTATTTAAGGACGTGGTGGAGCGGCGGGAGCCAAATTCCGCATTTCCCTGGGTCTACCCGTGGGAGCAGTTATCAACTGCGCCGATAACACCGGTAAGTGATTTTCCAAACATTAGTTTACAGAATCTTAACCTATAAAACTCAGCGCGGACCCGGAGTTCATTTGTTTTTAAATCTACTATCTCGCTATGACCGACGCTGTTACAACATGGACCCTTTAAATATTAATGTGATTATCATAAACTCACGTATTGTAACATGTGCAATCGCTCTTAATTGATTCAAAGTTGATTTTCGTTTAGTATTATTATTAGGAGGAAGCAATGATGATACCAAGGAGTTTCGCTTATATCTTGTATGACTCCTAGTGTGATTTTACATACCTTGGCAGACTGAGCTTTCTCCACACTTTAAAAATAATGGTATATAAAGATTTTTTTAATTCGGTAGGTAGAGAGTTGAATTAACCAAGTCACCACAAAACTAACTATGGTTATCATGCCCCATCGTCGTATTGTAAACTCAAGACGGGATCTGGACTTGTTCGGTGTAAGTCTATCAAGATTTAAACATTCACCGAAGTAGACCCGATCCTGTCTCGAGTGTGTCCACATTTTATTCTAACTGTCTTAGCTTCACCAATTTAATGTTCTGTCTAAATAAAACACTGTTATGTGTTACTATTGGTTTATTCTATAAAAATAGAATAGTAACACATAACAGTGTTTTATTTAATCATAATTCATTATGAAGTGTTACAAAGTGAATGCCGAATCAATCAACAAAATAATGTTCTGTCACTTATTTTTACTGCTTGTCATCCCTTTTATGCCTAACTATGTATTCCAAATGGATTTTTCCGTAAATAAATAAAATAAATAAATAAAGTGTGCCAGGACAGAGTGGTGTGGGCTTCAATACTCTGCCTACCCCTTAAGAGAAACGGGGTGATGGTTAGTTACATATTCTAAAAAATCCTAAACGTTTTAGAAGCTCAATAGCTGATAAAAATGACTCATGGCGCTGACTGTAATGCGTATGTCATCATTTCCAGGCGCCAAGAACTTGTACGTGATCGCCGTGCACGGCATCAAGGGGCGACTCAACCGCCTCCCGGCCGCCGGCTCCGGGGACATGATCGTGGCCACAGTCAAGAAGGGCAAACCTGAACTCAGGAAAAAGGTAACCACACATGGACAAATGTTTGTGCAGATGGCTGTATTTAAAATGAAATAATCGCAAAACCAACATTGCAATCCATTTGTAAATTGGATAATTAAGAGCCGCTTTCCCATACAAACGTATTCCTCGATTTTCTTCCTGGAATTTAACATTAGAACAATTTTTTTTCACATTTTAGACATCAACCAGATGCGTGTTTGCATCGTCTTATTTTTTAAATAATTTATTTATCTCCTTAAACGATTAAAATATTTAAAAAATAAGACTGGTCGATATCTAAAATGTGCGATAAAATCATTGCTCTAATGTTAAATTCCAGGGAGAAAATCAAGGAATGCTTTTGTATAGGAATCGGCCGCGAGTCACGTGGTGGAGTATGTTCTTAGTAAGCGAGATACGGTCAAGTTTATGTTTATTTATTTATTTCAGTTATTTAGAACATTACAGAAAAAATCCAATTCATTCTAAATACAAATCAAACTAAATACAATACAATAATAAATCATACATGACTATAGATATTTATGTTAGTATAATGATGTAAAAAAGTATGGAAAGAAAAATTAAAAGTTAGAAAGTGCTTTCCTAAGGGAAGACTTACTGTCGCGAAATATGTCGACATCCGAGGTGATGCGATTAAGTAGCAAAAATGCTCTACCAACAGGCATAACCATTGGCAGGTTAGTTCTGCATCGTGGTAGGTAAAACAATCCATGCTGTCTTTGTCGAAGACTGAAAGAAGTGAACACCCAAATGGACGTCCCTCCTCCTCCATAATGACTGATAGCCTAGCATCCCTAGTAACAAGTCGGTTGGGAAGAGCCAAGGATAATATCCATACTCCTTTAGGAATATTAGTGACATCAATATCTCGCGTATTAATTATCCGATTTACCAACGGATTGCGTTGATAACTTTGTGATTTTTTGTTTTAATTTTCTGCGTTTATAGAAACTTTTGGTTTATTATAATCAGCCTAGACTGTAAAACTCAACTTCATAAACAACGTCTTCCTCTGAGGAGACTTAAATTTACAATGTTATAATGTGTAGTATTTAAATGAAAGTGGATTTTTTTTTTAATACATGTTTTGTTGTTTATAAGTGACGATGGTTGTGACAACAGCCTTAGCCTTGAGACAGTTTCGAGTGTTTAGTGGATATCCTGAAAGCAATGATGATAACCAAGGAGTTTCGCTAATTTTGTTATGACTCCCAATGTGATTCTACAACCTTGGCAGACTGAGCTTTTATCCAATTCCTGACTTGCAGATTTCATTCTAAAGATAGGCTAAATCTTCTGGCCGTCCAAAAGTATACATTTGAAACGTAGTTAAATTTCCCCATACAAATTCAGTACCCCAGATAATAGTAATTTTTTCACACCTTTTAGATGTTATTGTAGTAAATTTATTTATTTCTTATTCCAGGTAATGCCCGCCGTGATAATCCGGCAGCGGAAGCCGTTCCGCAGGCGAGACGGGACGTTTATATACTTCGAGGACAACGCGGGCGTTATTGTCAACAACAAGGGCGAGATGAAGGGATCTGCCATCACGGGGCCCGTGGCCAAAGAGTGCGCCGACCTGTGGCCCAGGATAGCCTCCAACGCCAGCTCCATAGCGTAGTCACACCACATCTCCGGCCCGGAACACCAGAGGGCGAATTTATTATATTAAAACAACTTGTATTTTACGGTACACAATAAAAAAAGTATAAAGCTTACCAACATCCGGGTTTTACTTATTTATATATTTTATTGTTTTTGCGCCCATAGGGCTTTTTACATAGACATATTTAAATGATTACACAGTAGGTAGCTATTCATTACTGCCAGAGATGGCATCCAGACACTGTTCCCTAAAATGCACTAGATTTGTGTTGAAAACATCAATATTGTTAGTATACTTGTTAGCCAGTGCGTGCATTCTTCGTATCGGTGAGTTAGCACTGTAATTGGTCGATGATTGTAAAATAGTTATGAAATGAAGACCTTTGATCAATAAAAGCCTAAAGGGCATCCATACAAGTATTTGAATATATACGTTATCCTAAAGATAATTTCATAACGCCACTTATCGACATATTTCAGCATTATTGAATGAAAATTTCGAGAATCCAAGCCGTGCTAAGTGTAGACTTAGCCCAATACACTGACACTTTGAAACATGTGACGTAGATGCCTAGTGGGTCACTAGGGAAATTAGTATTTTTAAAGCATGGAATGCCCCATCTAGACATTATTTAGTGACCAAGTAATTTTCGGCATTTTGATTAAACCAACGAGTACTGTACTGCGCTAAGCCTTAATTTTACAATTTGACAGCTTCTATATTCACCTGTAAATGGGAAGATCTGTACCGTCTGAAATAAGTAATGTTAAAATAAAAACTCGGCGATCTAAGTCTTAATTCATCAAAAATTAAGTGAGAATACTAAATTAAGTTCACACCAACTGCTACATTTCTGTCCATGAAATGTGTTTCTATCTTGGCAACGTCAGGATAATCTTTAAAAATTGAATTTTGATAAAACAACATTTCTGGCATCCTGAACGTTCTCCGTTGGCAATCCGTCAGAACTACAAGTCGTAGAGAACCGACTTGAGAGGATACAAGAGAACTGGCAGCCAATCGCGTGTGAATCCTTATATTTCACATAGGGAATAATGATGATGATACAGAAGATCACCGTAGGCCTAGCCCTCTCTGCGTTCTTTGTTATACATAACTAACTAACTAACCATCACGAGAGGATAGAACGCCATACCACTCTGTCCTGACAGACTTCCTTTACTTCCTCTACATTCATACATCTTCTCATGCACATACGCCGATTATTCTGACTTTTCACATGTCCACTTTCAAGTACTTGGTCATGCCATGTCTTTCTCGGCCTTCCGCGGCTTCTACATCCAGGCACACTTGCATTCAAACTTCTTTTAGCCGTTCTTTCATCACTCATTTGCTCCACATGTCCAAACCATCGTAAAAGCCCTTTCTTAATTTTGTCGATAATGCTTATCTCAGCCTTGCACTCTGCTCTAATTTCGACATTAGTACACCTATCATACATAGTCTGACCACACATAGATCGCATTTCAACAGCATTCGGTCTACTTTCATCGTTCTTTTTCCAACACCATGCTTCACTACCATACATAAGGGTTGGCACCAGAAGTCCGTTGTGTACTGCCAATTTTGCTTCTTTTGATAAGTTCTTATTTGCCACTATCGATTTCAAGGCACCATTAACTCTTGTTTCCGGCACTAACCCTTCTCTCAATGTCCTTATCCACATTTCCGTCTCTTGTAAACATACTTCCCAAATATACAAATTATTACAAGTTATACATTGTTTTTTTATTACACCTTTCAAAATCGGGAAAATAAAACTCGGTAGTAGTTTAAATATCGACCAGTTTATTCAATACAAACGTATAAATAATAACAGTTTGGCCTAAATAAAGCTTTGTTAATTAACAATACAAAAATAATGGAAAATGTGGATGAAATAGTGAATTTTGTGACGGTGATTTAAATGAAGCAATATAGTGATAAAATATTGTTAGGGGTCGCCTCAGGCACCGGAAATTGTATACGTCGCATACAAATGTACATTTTTATACATTCTCACGCTGTATTTGAGATTTTTTTAGACAAATCAAGTTGTACGCAACAAGCAAATATAACATTTCATGTTTTAAAAACATTAAGCTTACCACTCGTGAAAAAATATGAAGTGAAAGTAATTTTTAAAACATAATTATATTTATTAAGTGGTCTAGCCACAGCTAAATGGTGCGCTAAATGTCTCATGTATCGGGGGGCCCGCCTAGCCGTCGTGGGAGACCTGACGTCGTCTATCTTGAGGATCATCTTGACGAGCTGCGTGGCGAGGGCGATCTGCTGCTTCTTGCTGTTGAGAGACTCGATCACGTGCATGGCCTTCATGTCGTCATCTTTATTTAGTTCCTAACATATACGTTTTCTCACAAATAAATATTTTTTTAAATCAACTTCGTACTCAATTTTCTCAAAAACTATGATTCAAACAAAAAAAAAATTCAACAAAATTGACTCCAAATATGAAGTAGATTCACCGGTTTTCCGCTTGTACATAGAGTTTTGTTACACCATGTATATCTATATGTAGATACGTTGGTGATTGCAGCGCCAGTAGATATCTCAAACGTGTGAAAAAATCATGCCAAACTCCAAGGAGAAATCCTGGCTTCAACAAGAAATAAAAATAACAATAAAATAGTTACCGTTGTTCATGCAGTCCACGCCGAGGCCGGATTCTTTTCCGCCACCCTGCCGCGCCTTCAGCTCCGACAGGGCGTCGATGGGGGACAGTCCGCTGGGAACACCACACGACAGGGTTATTCACTCCGTAGAGAAAAACTTATCAATTAAACATTGGTACTGTTAAATTATCAGCCACCTTGACTCCATATCAAAACAAACATTGGTACTGTTAAATGCAGCCACCTGACTCCTTTGGATCAATGAAACATTGTTACTGCAATCACCACCATGATTAAAAAATTTATCAATAATTATAGCCACCTTGACTCCTTAGATGGATTTACTTTTTATATTAAAAATTATCAATAATTTGCACTTTTTAAACCTAACCTAACTGTTACACCATGAGACGTAAATGGTTGTAATTATTAAAGTAGGATGATAGAGGAGTGGGTACCTGTTCTCAGCCAGGGCGAGCGGGATGCTCTCCAGCGCGTCGGAGAAGGCGCGGAAGGAGTGCTGGCGGAGACCCTTCTGCTGGTCCGCCAGGGCTGCCGTGGCCAGCGAGCACGACACCTCCGCCGCGCCCCCGCCAAACACCACGCGCGAGTCCTGTAACCACAATGAACCAATCAGTAAATTCTTCTGTTTATTCTCTCCACATGACCAAACCACCTCGATTTTGTCGTTAGCCTTGCATTCCGCTCTAATTTAGACACTTGTAACTGACCAGCCAGCACGCCATTTCTCTCCGAATATGCAGAGAGAATAAAACGCCACACAACTCTGTCTTGGCACACTACTTTTGCTTCTTCCATGTTTAAATTCGTACATGCACGCCGATTATTGTAAGTTTTCACATTCTCGTGAGCGATGGAAAGTTGCGAAAAGACACTGTAGTTTGTAACCTATGCATACAGCTGTCAAAATGTATGAATGATTATAGATTTAAATGGTTTTAAAGCTGATTTTTTACTAACATATATATTAAATTATCAATATAAATCACTCCTTACACGTAAATCTGAGAAAACAGTAGTATTTGTTTGAAACAAGTCTCATACCAAGCTATATCAGACTTGATTTATACAAATTCTAACATGACGAACTGTCATTATAAGAGAGATATATATTTTACAGATTAATAAGTACACTGAGGGATCGATCCCGCCTCCACCCGCGACTGTTATAGAGACCTCGGGGACTCTCTGTCAGTCACGCTATTTTATGCAGGACTTTAAATTTTTGCTGTTGCAAATGCATAAGCAAATTGCAGGGCCAAAGTTTCCAAGTGAAGTTAAGTCAAGTTAAGACAGCATCGATCAAGTCAAAAGAAAATCATGATGCCGCCACCCGCCATGATCCCTCAGTGTCTCCGTATCGAAATACATTTTTTTCTTTGAGATACAACAAAATCTAATAATTGAAACAAGTCACCCGAGGGAAGGATTCTGACAACGGAGACAAAAGTTTAATAACTATTGAATGGTTACCTGAACCAGGGTCCTGATGACGCACAGCGCGTCGTGTATGGACCGCTTGGCCTCCTCCACCGCCATGCGCGTGCCGCCCCGCACGAGGATGGTGACGGCCCGCGAGTCCCCGCACCCCTCGATCACCGTCATCTGGTCGCCCGCGGCGCCGAAGCTGAGCTCGCGCACCACGGCGGCCGTGCCCAGCTTGGCGGGCGACAGCTCCTCGAAGCGCGGCACGATGCGGCCGCCCGTGGCGATGGCCACCAGCTCGATCTCGGGCCCGCCCACCCAGCGGATGGCCGGCAGGTCCTCGGACAGCAGCAGGTGGTTGGCCTCGTCGTCGAAGCCCCACTGGCACAGGGCCAGGGTGGCGCCGGCGTCCTGGTGACAAAACAGAAATGTAATATGAAATTAAACACACTTGTGATGGTGTGGACTTGTGGGTCCATTCTTGATTGAAAACTATTTGATTTTTTGTTTCACAATATTGTAACTATTACAGTTATGTTATGTTATGCCATAAAACGCGGCTAACTTGCAAAGGCTTTTAAGTAGTTGTTTACTGGCTGAAGGTTTTGAGAGAAGAGATAGAATTGACAATGACAGCTGGATATATGGGTTAATTACTGTGAAGTTAGTAGCAAAATGAAGTCTTTACAGTTAACAAAGTTGCGAGTAATAAAAACAGACATTCTAATATAGGCTGCATGGATTTCAGTACTTAATTATCTAAAAATAAAAATTCCTAACACTTTTTTGTTTTTAAACTACTTATTTAGCTTGTTTCATTTCATAATTATGGAAAATTCTGGAATGCTGTGCCAAGGTGAAAACCGTGAGTCCTCTTTTCCTGTCAATTTTCTGTTTTGACATTTATCTTAAATCGAACAACGCGATTATTGTCACCTGCATTTTTTCAACACGTACGAAGGGGCGAAGCACCCTGCTTACAGTCCCAGGGCTATCGAAGGAGATTTCATACACTTGAAGTTTCAAGTGACATCAGAGTTGGGGAGCGGTGAGGATTACTGACCTTGACCTGCTTGACCATCTGCCGGAACTTGTCCTGCTCGTACTGGCGCAGGGCCTTGTAGTCCTCGGTGGAGCCCACCGTCAGCTTGTGCTTGGTCTTCGGCTTCGGGGGCTCAAACGGGCAGGTCAGGATGGCTATCTTCACGTCCTGTAACAACCACAGGTTCAGAGATATGCTCATTAGCTATAACCGTGCAAGAATTATAGTGAATTAAACTCCTTTACACGGATGGAAAAATTCTACCTGTGGAAAAAGTCGACAACTATGTTTATCTTGGTCACAAAATCACCATCGGCAGAGACAATCAGACCAGCGAGGTGGATAGGAGGATAAATCTCTCTTGGGTGGCTTTGGAAAGCTAAATTCCACATTCCGAAGCTCCATTCCCAACTCACTCAAGACTCGAGTATTCAACCAATGCATTCTGCCCGTCCTTACTTATGGCGCGGAAACAATGACTCTGACCAAGCAATCCTCCCATAAGTTGCAAGTTGCACAGAGGAGCATGGAGAGGATTATGCTTGGAATAACATTAAGAGGAACGAAAAAGGAACGATTGGATCCGACGCCAGACAAAGGTCTGCGACGTGGTGGAGCGAATTGCTTGGTTGAAGTGGAAATGGGCCGGTCACATAGCCAGAATGACGGACGACAGATGGACGAAACGCGTTCTGGTGTGGAGACCGAGGAACCAGAGGCCTCAAGGACGTCCACCGATGAGATGGGTGGACGACATCAGGAAGTCTGCTGGAAGACAGTGGATGGGGACGGCGCAGGATCGGGAGGAGTGGAGACGGCAGGGGGAGGCCTATGTCCAGCAGTGGACCTCAACGGGCTGAGATGATGATGATGATGGCACCTGTCAGACACCTGTGTTAGGGTAGGATTTCTAGTTTTCGACACTGTTTTGTTTTTGCGATTAATTTTTCTTTTGATTAAGATAATTTTAACAGCAAAATAGCATTTAAATGTACATTGTGGATTACTTTGAATGCATTATATTTTTTGCATTTCTTACAAAACCCAATACATTTACAACAAAAAAAAAACTTTATCTCTGATATTCCGACACCAAATCTAAAAAAATGTCTAATAAATAGAAATATTTTTTTAGGAAACCGGTGTTTTAATGTACATAGATCCGCACCGGGTACTAAAATGGGGTTCGCTTACCATGCACGTGAATATCACGCAACTGTGATGTTATGACTGATAGTCTTGAACGGATAAACAGACTTTAGCAAATCCAAGTCCTTACAAAACACTATAGGTTAAATAAATACCTCAAAGCAGAAAATTATGCCACCTTTTATAAACTTGACGGTCGGTGACTTTTTTGCGAAAGGTAAATTGGTTGAGCAAGTTTGCACAATATGTGATTTGTTTTTTCTATCAAGAATTTGAGATTGGAATATATGGGCATTTCAGGCGCTGGAGTTTTGGAAAGGCTTTTTCAGATCGGTGGCAAGCAAAGAGAACGTACCTTGAGGACTTTGGGCATCTGCGGATGGCTCATGGTCTTGTCCAGGACCACGCCGTGCACCAGTATGGAGTCCTCCAGCTTGCCGCCCACCTTCCCCTCCACCTTCATCAGCTCGAAGTTCACGTCCCGCTTCTCCAAGTCTGCCACGGCCAGCACCGCCTGGGGACAAACCAATACCCGTATAAACATCGCTGATTTAATACCACCATCTACCAGTGGCGTGCACAGAGTTTTTTAATCAGGGTAGGCCTTATGAAAAGAGAAAGGGCCTATAGAAAAAAAAAATGTGGTTTGGACTTAGAGTAATGACGCGCAGGCTATAGAGAGGCCCTTTCGCCGTTTCCCATAGAGCGGAAGCGTTGCAAATTTTTGGTTAGCGACAACTTCACTCTGCTGGCGGCCATTATTATTTGTTTGACAACAGATGCGTAACGGTCACTTTTCGTCGCTTTGCTAGTAAATAACATGGATACTTCCTGATTTTAATCATCAAAAACGGCAATGGTGAATTGTAGTATGCTTGGTTGTAGCAGTAATAGTGTCAAAGGTGTTAAAGGAGTCACATTTCACAGGTAATTGATTTCGATAAATAATTATTTTGATTTACATTGATTTTGGCATATATTGTCCTAACATGGGTATTATTTGTATAAAAACTTTCTTTTTATCAACATATTTACATTATTTACCAGTTTTTCTTAATTTAGGTGATCAATTTGTAAATTAAAGTATGTTTACTGTTGAGTGACAGTTGATTACTGTCGATATGCCAAGGCCGCATTAGGCATTTGTAAAACATTGGCATTTGTTTTGCTGCAAACTATAGCCCAACTTCGTGTTTGACAATCATAGAATGGTTTTTGACCGTTAGGGCTCCTCTATAGCCTGCGCTTCATTACTCTAAGGGGTAGGCAGTATAAAAAACAAATAATAATTCTATTGAATACACATATTTTTAAATGTATAGATAAATGCAGTGTCGAGGATCGATCCCACGACTGCTGCGCCGCGTCGAGTCATAAGAGAAAGCGCGTTACCCACTCTGCCAACTTCAACCGCACTGGTGGTGTCATTTTAACACTAACTATTGACCACACAAAGCACTGCCTTTTTAATGACAAATTTTGCTTGAAAATAAACACACATTTATGCGGAGAATAAAGATGATATTTGCTTTTGAAAAAAGGCAGAGTTAGTACTTGCTTATGACACGATTTTGTATTTTGGGTGGCGCTTAGCATGGCTAGTGATTATTCGCGCCTATGTATGAAATAAGGTAAATTAAATTAATTAAATGAAACACTTTGTATTAAGACCACTTGAATTTATTTAACACTACTACAGTTCAAACTAAAAACAGATCTTTCCATCATCAGGTGTAGTAATAAACTAAAGCCCGCTATATACGGGACAGTTTTCTGCGTAGTTTTCTATGCAGTCTGAAAACGGTCACGTATACAACGAAAACTGTTTAAAAACTGCGTGCTTATGTCAGATTTAAGCTGACATTGACAGTTAATGTTTTTTAAATTTTTTATGTAAATTAAGTAGACATTGGTTTATTGTATGCTTTTAAATACGTAAAAAACCAATAACATATTTACATTGTTAGCTAAATTTTTACAATTCCTGAGAGCAAACATACGATAATAACTTACAATCGCGTTTCAAAAATACACATATTTAGCGTGTCTTTTGTGACAGAAGTTTGACAGACTGCACAGTTTTCTGAACAAGAAACTGTCCCGAATACAGCGGGCATAAATGTAGAGTTTATTTAAATAAATTCAAGTGGTCTAAATAACAAAGTGTTTCAATGAATTGATTTAATTGTGTTATTCCACAATATTAATGCCGATTCAATAAATAATAAGTTAAATTAGTTGGGGAGTAGTATTTGTGAATTTTGGTTGATATTTTCAATTATAAGTAATAACCTTTTATTTGTATGCTATTTCTGTAGGTTAGGCATTGCTGTATGGAGTGCACGCCACTGTCATCTACACCACCAAATAATCAGGAAAGTATTGCAGTGTGTACCTGCACGGCGATCTCGGCCATCTGGCGGTGGCAGCGGTTGATGATCTTGCTGGCCAGCGTGGTCATGGCCGTCTTGATGAGCGGCTCGGGGTTGGAGCGCTGCACGGGGAAGGGCTCGGCGATGGAGTCCAGGTGCGCGAGGCACGCGCGCGCCGCCTCGTCGTACCCGTCCGCGATCCGCGTCGGGTGGATGCCCTTGTCGATCAACGTCAGCGCCTGCTCCAGCAGAGCACCTACAGGTCAGGAGACATTATTATTAACTGTTTATTACGTAATTTACATAACTAACTAACTAACCATCACGCCATTCCCCCGAAGGGGTGGGCAGAGGGGATAGAACGCCATACCACTCTAACCTGACAGACTTCCTTTGCTTCCTCTACATTCATACATCTTCTCATGCACATACGCCAATTATCTTTCCGACTTTTCACATGTCCACTTTCAAGTACTTGTCGTACTTGGTCAAGCCATGTCTTTCTTGGCCTTCCTCAGCTTCTACATCCAGGCACACTTGCATTTTTAAACTTCTTTTAGCCGTTCTTTCATCACTCATTCGCTCCACACATGACCAAACCATCGTAAAAGCCCTTTCTTAAATTTTGTCGATAATGCTTATCTCAGCCTTGCACTCTGCTCTAATTTTGACATTTGTACACCTATCATACATAGTCTGACCACACATAGATCGCATTACAACAGCATTCGGTCTACTTTCGTCCTTCTTTTTCCAACATCACGCTTTACTACCATACATAAGGGTTGGTACCAGAACTCCTTACTTACGTAATTTTTTTAACTTACATTTATGTCCAAAACTTACATAATTTTTTTAGTCCATTATTTTTTTTTATAGTTTGTAACATTTTAATATCGTATGAATAATGATTAAATAAAACGATGGCTCTAGTTGTGATTCTCAATTGATTCCAACTTAGTTATTAGAAGGTCATTTGAAGATTAAATATGTATAGATAGGGTTACGATATTATTGAGCGTCAGCTTACCAGCATACCGGCCCAGCACGACGCCCCCGTGGTCCCGTCGCCAATCTCGTCGTCCTGGCTCTGCGCCAGCTGGGCCAGCAGCTTGGCCACCTCGTGGCCGGCGTCCATCAGCCGCAGGATGGTGGCGCCGTCGTTGGTGACGGTCACGTCCCCGTCCGGGGACACGAGCAGCTTGTCCAGCCCGCGGGGGCCGAGCGACGTGCGGATCATGGCCGCCGTCTGGCACGCGGCGTTTATGTGTGACTGGAAACAGTATGTCCATTAGAAGGAAGATTCTTGTCGCGATTGAAGTATGTACTTGTTTAGATTTTTAAAAATTATATATTTTTTGAACATTTTAAAAAACTTTTTTTATACAAATAATAAACTCAAAATGTATTCATTTATTTAAAACTCAATTCGGGGTACCACTGGAATTCTTCATTGGGTAAACTTAGGAAAGCTGAAGTTAGCTTAAATTTTTTTTAGAAATTTAGTTCTAAGTTTAAATGAAAGGAAAGAGGATATAAGAATATTTAAAAGATTGTAAATAAAATAGGTAGGTTACTGAGATTCAAAATTGGTAAAAGACAAAAATATAAGGAGTGTTTCATCACATGACTAACACAAACACATAACCTTATTACTGAAGTAAATAGAAATATATGTTTATAGGTTCCAAGTAATAAAAAACCATTGTTTTCGACTGTGTAAAAGAGAAAAATTAAAAAAATATGAGTTTGAGTCATTCAAACTATAAATTTAGAAAAGATTTTTGTAAAATGTGTGCACTCCCACTCAAAAATTTAGAACAATCTAGATTGTTCAGATTTTGACAGATGATTTAATTTTTACGTTTTTAGGCGCTATGAGGAATAAACGAATGTTTTATGAATGGTATTGTAAGAATGCAGGTAAAAATATATTTATTACGACTAGATTGTGATGATATCAACAGAGAATTGTATTGAAAATTAAGGTTTTGATTACCTTTAGTGCATCGGTGCCGGTGAGCCTTTTTTGTTGATCTTGGTCTCTAATAATGATAAAAGGACGGCCAAATTCGTCAAAGGCCACCGTCCCGGGAAAGGCCGTCATCGTGGATGATTTTTAAAATATCTAATTTCACAGATGATCCACGATTAAACTTGAGATAATTTTATAGCAACCATTTGTGTTTTTAATTTTTTGAACTTTTGTTAGAGGTGTTGCCGCTCATTGGACTGATAATCTTATCAAGTATTACCAAATAAATAAAAACGTTCTCCCAAACTTTTATTTTACGGGGGTTTTATGTAAAGAAAAATATTTTTATTTATTGTATACGTAATCATAATAATACAATTGATTATATAATATTCGTACTGTCGTGCCCCTTTTTAACTAAGCTGCTATCACGCCAATGCTGGTGAAAGGGCAAATTTTATAAAAGATCGTACAATATCAATGTTAAAGAAAAAAATCGCTAAAGAGAGATGATGATTGCCAACGTTGACTAGTTAATAGGAGCCATTATAGTGATATTCTTATTTCAATATTTTTAACAGCTTGACTCAAAAATAATAATACCGCCATCAAAAAAATTAAGAAATAAATGTCAAAAAAATATTTTAAAGGGTTCTTCTAAAATAATTACGCGTAAAAGAAATAAAATCGTTTATTTATTTTACAAAACTAAAGAAAACACAAAAATAAAAACAAAACAAGTTTTATTGGTACAATAGTCCATGCTACGTCAATAAATTAAATTTTAGGTTTGAGTCATATACATTTTTTACTTTCAAGTATGGTTATTGCAGTCCGAAATTATCATATTCGTCTGCAAGTAAGATATTGAAACTAAAAGTAATCTTTTAAAATAAGCTTTTATAATAAAATCAACATAAATATCCTCCCCTTTAGAATTTTAAAAATCATTAATTAAGAACTATTAAATTCGTGTGCAATTTAATACCATTGATGGCAACACTGTCGTTCCTTTTTGTCAAAGTTTTTTAGTCAGTTCGATTTGTGAGTGTTCTTTGAGGTAAAAATCCTTAAATACTAAATCCATCCACCATCAATATTAAGTGTTAGTGTATGCCATTTATTTTTTCGACATTTCTAGTGAATTCGCTTGTTATATATCCCACGAGTGGTAAGCCTTCTCTGCGATAATCACAAAATAATAACATGCTCTATCGCGAAGTGTCCTTGTTTACATAAAAATAAAAATATATTATATGTATCACATAGTTAGAAATCAAACGATAGTCGGTTAAACGTACTTTGATCTGCCTGTCATCAAAGTGCATATAAAATGCTTGTGATGTTGATGTAATTAAGTTGTTGCGCTGGTTAATTTTAACTTTTTGGTTGCCGCCATTGCCGGTAAGTCAAATTATTCGCATGCCGGTGTTTTTGTAGTTTATTTTTAACCGCAATGCGTTCTCGATTTCATGGTTGTCAGTGGTGCAAGTTTGAGAAGGACTTTACTTACTTTTTCGTCCGTATCGTTAAGTTTTGGGACTCCTAACCTCAACGAAAATAGTCCACCTTTTTGAATGATTTCAATGGGAGTTATATTTTGTTCTCTACTACCTTTAAATTTTTTTTATAGCTTCGGGCGCACGTGTTGTTTTTCAAGCCAATACAGTGGAAGAGACAATAAAAGCATTTGGTTGAGTTTATCTTATATCTCCCGAAGATAAGCTTAAATTTGCGGTTAGCTTTAACAAATCAGCAGAAAAAAGACTCGACAGTCTTCAAAACGGTCTAGGGAAAGGATGTGGCTTTGGGATGTGTTCATTATATTCGCATATTTCAATTCATAAAGAATTTTTTAAGGACCTTGTATTCGCAAATACAAAACAAATGAAAGTGTGGTTTCGAACCAATGACCTCTCCTCCGTATGTATTCATTGAGGCTTCCAATATTCAAACTGCATTGAGGGCTTTCCAAACATTTTTAAAATTAATTTAAAAGAAATCAATGCGATCTTATGATATTTGCACAATTTCAATTAGTAAATAGGTGCTGTTTGCCCACAAGATACTAAATTATTACTATGACTGCCCCCTGCACGAGATGTATCAGCTGAATCCCAACACCAATCTATGGGGCCACAACTGGAAGCTCTTCCTTTATTAGGGTGGTTTCACCTGGAACAAACTGTTTGCCCAGTTGTCCATCCATACGGTAAACCAGTTCAAAAACTGTTTAGATGCTGCTTAAGATTTATGATTGTGATTAGTGGAAGTGTTATTTTTGTGAAATTATTTAGACTTGACAATATTATTTGACCCGAGAACGAAAGAATAATTGTTCATATGCTGAATCCCAACACTCCATTACTTGTAGCACTAAATCCATTACGGGGCCACAACTGGAAGCTCTTCCTTTCTTCCCAGTAGGGTGGTTTCAGACTGGAACAAATTGCCAGGCCTAATCAAGTTAGATTACTTGATTCCAAACCATCCTTGCGCTTTGTAGCTGCGAGATATAAACCAAGTCCTAGTGCCTTTTTTAAAACTAATTTCAACTTTTAATTCTGCTTTTAACTAGCCTCTTTAACAGCGCTCTTGAGGAGAGGTCAACCAGTTCAAAAACCGTTTAGATGCAGAAGGCAGACAAGAAGCAGTACAAAAGATATAGGCGCACCAGAAATCCGATTATAATAATAATATTTTCAATGAAGCCTAAGAGGCTTGTGGTTGAAAATAGGAATTGAGCTGTGCTTGAGTGGGGATTCAAACCGGGGATCTCTAGACTCAATAAAGCCGCGATGTTATCACTGGGCCACCACCCGTTTACTACTATTTAAATTTTAAAATTATTATTTATTTTAAGAGGACGCTCTGCACACGATTGCGCTTGTTTCTCCATACAATCATAGTCCTTGATATTTTTCTTAGAATGAAGCACTAGAGAATGTCTTTTTTTACGCCTTTTAGATGTCGATGTAACTAAGCTGTTTGCATTTTCTTATTATGAAAAATTTAAGACGGTTCAAACACGCTTAAAAATATTGAATTGTGTTGATTGTTACAGCTCCCTGCTTCGTCCCACACCTCACACACGATGCCGGAACTCACGGAACTGGACAAGGCCTCCGCCTCCGCGGCCCCCGACAAGTTGGACAAGAAGGCCGACACCGCTGAGTCAGACAGCGACTCAGACGACACCATCCCGGAGCTTGAGGATGCAGGTCAGAGAAAAGAAATACTAGTGAAGTCCAAATACCAAGTTTGACGATCGTGCTTTTGCAGCGGCTGGCCCCTCTGCCTGGAATCGACTGCCTTCACACTTACGCAACATTCAGTAACCCTAGTCAATTTCGGTCTCAATTAAAAACGCATCTTAAATCTTACACACAAATTCCCAGAAAGCGTAATTGCCCTAGTCTGCTCAAGTTACAGGTAATATAGTCTACCGCTAGAAGCTCAGGTTAAACAGTATCTTGAATAAAATTCTAAAAATTGAATATAGATTTATTGAGAATAACCATGGTGATGTGCGGCGTTTGCTTTCCGAGGGAAATCACACTTTGTTGATCACATTGTGTTGAGTTAGCATTTTTTTCTTTCCCTTTAACTTACTTTTATGGGATTTGTTTTCATCTTACGATGAGAATATGGCTTTTTTACCTTTTTTTTGGGGTTTTTCACATAAATGGCCTTTACGTAACACTCGTGGTACAACCTGAATTTGGAAGTCATCAATTTGGAGTCGAATGTGTAATATGACTTTAATCTGAGCTAAAAAAAAAAATTCCTCCTAAAGTGCGGTTTTTTAATTTGGTTTTACTTAAGGATACCTTTAATTTGAAGGATAAATTATTTTGAACAAATTGCAAAACTCAAAAAATAAATCTACATGTTTCGACTAACAAATGACGTAGATTCACTTGTTTCCCGCCATTGAGTTTTGTTTGTATAAGTTAGCCAATTATTATTATTATTCTAGCTCTTTTCTTATCCTCTCCTGCGTTTAAATATTCAGATTTCCCAAAAAAACACTCCACACACATACAAACATCGACTCCAAATATAACCACAGTTTGCTCACTTCATGTCTTTACTTGTTTCTTGTGCATTGTACATCGTAATTGGTGTTTGTTCTATATGTTACCTCAATTTGTAAAAGTTAAGCCAATTATTATTATAACATTAAAATATAAATAAAAGTGACCATATTCAGTCAAGAATCAAAGATGTCAATAATTAGTTGTGTTTTTGTTCAGGCACTCCTGGAGCCGATGGCATCGTGAACCCCATCGCTGGCATGGACAGCGTTTCCAAGGCCAAGCAGTCCCGGGGCGAGAAGAAGGCGAGGAAGATCATGAGCAAGCTCGGCCTCAAGCCCGTAAGTCAAACCACTTGAACGTGACTTGGCTTAGCCATTCATTCTATCATCGCAATTTCTTCCACGTGGGAGTGGTCGGCAGTTCAAAACAAAAATTACAATGAAAATATTACGTACAGGGTACGGCCCGGGTTACATCACGTTTTAAGTCACTTAACTAACTAACCATCACGCCGTTTCTCCGAAGGGGTAGGCAGAGAGGATAGAACGCCACACCACTCTGTCCTGGCATACTTCCCTTGCTTCCTCCACATTCATACATCTTCTCATGCAAGCACGTCGATTATTCCGACTTCCTACATGCCCACTTTCAAGCACTTGTTTTACTTGATCGTGCCATGTCTTTCTCGGCCTTCCCCGACTTCTACATCCAGGCACGGTCGCATCATACATTTTTTTAGCCGTTCTTTCATCGTCCATTCGCTCCACATGACCGAACCAACGTAAAAGACCTTTCTTAATTTTGTCGATAATGCTTATCTCGGCCTTGCATTCTGCTCTAATTTCAACATTAGTGCACCTATCATACATAGTCATTTACCACACTACGTTTTTTACCACACATTTTACCACTTAGTTTTACCACACATTCGCCTGAGAGATCGCATTTCAACTGCATTCAATCTGCTTTCATCCTTATTTTTCCAACTACTTAAGTCACTTTATACTAAAAAATCTAATTAATTCGACTAGAAATGTCATTTTTACATCTATTTAGTGATAGATGTAGATTGTTGTCTTAAGAACGCACTCCACCACTTGACTCGCGGCCGCTTCCCATACAAACGTATTCCTCGATTTTCTCCCCGGAATCTAAAATTAGAGCAGTGATTTTTTCACACATTTTAGATATTGACCAGATGCGTGTTTGTACCGTCTTATTTTTTCAATATTTTATTGGTTAAAGGAGATAAATCGACGGTCCCAACGTATACATTCGAATCTGAAAAAGGGCGATTTTCGTTTTATTCTTTTAAAATGTCCAATTTACATAATATTTTCAGGTGGTTAAAAAAAAAATATATTATATTCGATTAAAAAAAACCCAAAATTTAAGAGGAAATTATTTTTTTTACTACCTTAAATATTATGTAAATTGGACAGTTTAATACAATACAATGAAAATTGCATTTTTTCAGATTTGACAGTATACGTTGGGACTGTCGAAATATATGATTAAAAAAATTAGATGATACAAACACATATCTGGTAGATATCTAAAATGTGTGGAAAAATCATTGCTCTAATGTTAAATTCCAGGGAGAAAATCGAGTAATATGTTTGTATGGGAAAGCGGCCGCGAGTCACGTGGTAGAGTATGCTCTTAATGACTCATTGCTGCTTGCTGTAAATTCTTGTAAGGGGATAGTGCTGTTTGCACTGATATGATTAGTGTAGAGATTTATGATCCCGCTGCTAAAATGTATAGTACATAAGTAATCCCTGTCTGCAGGTGGTAGGCGTGAACCGCGTCACGATCCGCAAGTCCAAGAACATTCTCTTCGTGATCAACAACCCGGACGTGTACAAGAACCCCATGGTGGACACGTACATAGTGTTCGGCGAGGCGAAGATCGAGGACCTGTCCCAGCAGGCGACGGTCGCGGCGGCCGAGAAGTTCATCGCCTCGGAGGGCGCCGGCAGCGCCGAGGGCGCGCCGCCCGCCGCCCCCGTGCCCCCGATACCCGAGGAGGACGGGGAGGCTGACGAGGCGGGTGTGGACGAGAAGGACATCGAGATCGTCATGTCGCAGGCCGTGGTGTCGCGCGCGAGGGCCGTGCGAGCCCTGCGGAAGAACCAGAACGATATAGTCAACGCCATCATGGTAAGACACACTCCCATATCCACTACTACTACTTTCCCTAATCAATAGGGCACTGTGTCGGTACACCAAGTGCAGTGTATCTTGATCATTTTATTGCATGAAGGTAGGATGATCAGTCTTACGTTTCAGTACCAGTCCAAGGTATCACACGTAAATGAATATTTCATGTTGACCCCTACGGGAATCAAACCCGCGGCCTCTTGCACAGTAGCCAAATGCGCTACCACTATGCTACGAGGCGGACACTCCCATATCACATCAACATATTTGCTCACAATTTTTTGTACAATTATATCAAGAGGACCGCATGACCTGCGGCTGTTTCTCCTTACAATCATTGTAGACCTCGTTTTCCCTCCTCGAATTATATTAGATATTGAATATTGATATTCATAGCTTTTAAGAAATAGAATATCAAAAAACTAAGACTACAAATACGATTTTGGTAGATATCTAAAACGCTTGAAAACACCATTGTTCTAGTTCTAAAAAATTCCAGGAGGATTACGTTTGTATGGAGAAACAGAGTGGGACACATGATCACGCTTTTTCTCAATCGACTGGTCCGTTTCATTAAGGTCTAATCACATATATCCGCGATGGGACAAGACAGTGCCCTTCAGTGCAAAAAATGAAATGAAGATGAAAAGTCTATGTAAACAAAATAGGAAAGACGGTGCGCGTTCAGGCATGTCCGACACAGTGATGCTATTTTTATCACAGATTTCACTGAAGGCAAAATGGTGCTGTTACGTTACGGATATGTTGGGATTGACTTTTAATTGTAAAAAGAATGCGTACTAATTGTTTTTGTCTCTTTCTCAGGACCTCACGATGTAGTCTGCATGCTGAGTGGGAAGGGTTAAAGTGTTATAAGTGGGAAGATGGACTTGCCCCGATTTGCAGATATGTCGCGAGCTGTATATACCGTCACAAGGGCACCCTGTATTTTTATCTCAAAATGTTAATTATAAGTAACATTAAAACAAACAAAAAACCAACTGCTGTGTTTTATTTATTATTTTATCCTGTAATCTTCATTTTATTATTTATTTATCTAGCCATGTCAATTTACAATACTTCGTATGGGCCACACAAATTAATATACAAACATGTACGTATTCTGTTATTTTAGCTGAACGGAATATGGTACATTCAAATTTTATTATTGACCATAGTTGTCTTGCAATTAGTCAAAAGTCTTCAAAAATCATTAGAAAAAATGCTCTATTTGGAATCAGCAATTATTTTTCTTAAAATGTTATTTATTATTTAATTATTAATTATTTGCTTTTTCATATTGGTGATGAATCGTAAGAACCAATTCAAAAGGAAACAATTTAAAATTTCTTTATTGATAATTTAAAATGTAATTTTTGAATGATTACACAAACAGCCTCCAAGCCATGTGGCGGCCTGCCGCCTCGCGTAGTCAACATTGGACGTCCAGGACGCTGAGAACCTGATGCCTTGTAAAATAGGCAAGCATGATTAAGGCTGTCGGGAGACATGGCTTACGGCTCACTACCTTATAAAACGCAAAGGTGACTCAAAGATGTTCTAAATTGGGTCTAAACATATTATGGTGCTAATAAAAAGTTTTACTTGAAGCTAGTAGATACCCAACTGTTTTAAGTGTTGCTGAGGCTAATTACGTTTTTGAGTATTTTCACATCATGTTAAAAATATGCACTATGCGTCCAAAACAAAGTATAAAAGATACCTCTTCCATCAAGGCACGAGAGGTTGCATCGGATTGATGGTGGCCATGTGTGTAGCCAGCTTAAAAGTTTTCGAGTTTAACGATTCGTATTCGATTATTATAACCGGCTAGGCGCATCACTACCAGGAAGTTTGTCTATGCAAAACAAGACGAATCGGTTTGACGAAAAAATCCGTGGTTTGAGGTTTGACTAATTAGTGTATTCTATGGGTTTGACGAATCGCGAGTTGTCAAAGTCCCGAGTGACAGTGTTTTTTGTTGTGAAAATTTTCATATCTTACGCATTTTGTTTTTATTCGGAGTTAACTATTGACAGCGGTCGCTTTGTGCCAAAAATGACTACAGAACAAAAGTTCCACGCCGCTATTAATGTTATTAGAAGCCTACCTAAAAGCGGTGAGTTGATATTAATAATATAATCAGTGTTATGCTTTTTGATTTCTCTTTCATTACTCATTATTATTACAATGGTTCCTCTCTACTTGGTATTGCACTGTCCCTTTCAAAATCATCTCTAATTGAAGTAAACTTAACTTTTACTATTATTTGCCATTTTTCCTACTTCTTTTGCGCGTTATTCAATCAAAATATATAATTTTTTTCATCAAGAGTTTGTCGTCACATTATGAAATCAATTAACTATACGTACAGGAAGTTAATTAATCGTTATTTATATAGATACGTACTACATATTATACTTCACGTGCGTATAATACAAATTTGCATAAATAATACGCCGCCTGTACAAATGATGATAGAGGACATATTATCATAAGCCATTAGAAGCGAAGTTAGAAATCTTCATTTTCACTAAGGGTAGAAACGAAAAAAATTAAAGCCCCACCCTTTCCCCGGACTGTTTTAAAAACAATCGAGTCTTTTTTCAGTCCAGCACAACTCTACCGATTTTTTAAAGCTAATCCGTGAAATTTAATAGATTCAGTTTTAACTGGAAAAAGCGGAAGAAGAGAAGGTTATATACGCGACGAAATTAATGCTTTCATTGCCCCTATCACTTTCACCCCAACCTGCTCAAGGAGCTGGCCCAAATGTACAGTGATAGGGATATTAGTAATTCTACCCCCTTTTTAGTAGTTTTTAGTTTTTTCACTAAGGGGGCTAAAATTTTCGTTTTCACCCATTCCGGGGAGAAAATCGAGGACTACGATTGTATGGAGAAGCGACCGTGATCACGCGACATCGGGCCAAGATTTGAGCAAAAATAGTGCAACAGTGAATCTATTGTATTATTATTTTTGTTTTCTAAAGTCATGCCTTTATGATATTATGTTTAAAACGGAAAACACACGGTATTGAAGATAACTTCGCAATGTTTAGATAATAATGTTCCAGTTCGCACTTATCTCATCCAGTACTAATAATTATTATAAACAAAGAAACGTCAGTCAGATTGTGACAATGGATTGCCTTTATCATTGTGAAATACGCTTTAAAGATAATATTTTATTTTATTTCTTTCTGCAAGTAGCACATTATTGTATATTATTTGTTGAAATATATTACTATACACACGATCATGTCGGGTTTCATTATTTTTCTGCACCCTTCGGTTTTATTTTACTAGACGTTCGAGCCCTCATTACTTTCCTATGAGGTCTGACAAAAAGACATTTCTAGTCCTCATTACTTTCCTATGAGGTCTGACAAAAATACATTCGAGTCCTCGTTACTTTCCTATGAGGTCTGACAAAAAGACATTCGAGTTCTCATTACTTTCCTATGAGTTCTGACAAAAAAAAAATCGAGCCCTCATTACTTTCCTATGAGGTCTGACAAAAAGTCATTCGAGTCCTCGTTACTTTCCTATGAGGTCTGACAAAAGACATTCGAGTCCTCGTTACTTTCCTATGAGGTCTGACGAAAGACATTCGAGTCCTCTTTACTTTCCTATGAAGTCTTACAAAAATACTCGCCTGTTCATTATTTTCCTATGGAATTAGACTGAAAATTGCTACTTTGACGCAACGGACAAATTTCGTAGATAATAAATACGCGATCGGTAAAAGAAAAAAATGTTAATATTTATAGTGTCAAAATATTTGTCGATAAATAATACTAACTATTTCCTACCTAGGTATGCGCTGGATACCTTGGACTGGCGCTCAAGCGTAAGATTGGGACATGATATTTTAAATATGCAATATTATTTTTAATGAAATCATATTTTAGCTGTTTTTTTATGGATTTTAAAATAAAAATTTACATACTTAAGTTTCTACGCAATAATTTATAAAAAACATACCTCGTGCGGTAAAAACTTGCTATTTTGAACTTTGACTTTTCTAAGAGGCGTTGTATAATTTCTGTGGCGTTGTGGCACAAGGTGATATGTCCGTTTTAAGGTCTATTCACATTAATGTTCATCTTTTCCGTGTTCCATATAGCCCAGTCGAAATACGCTCAGATTTCGCTCTTAAGCCCACTTTATGCGGGACAGAAAACTGTACAGTTTCTTGTGCAGTTTGCAAACTGTCCCGTATAAAGCGAAAACTGTGTGGAATATTGAATGGTCCGCACGATTTTAATGTAAACGTTTAGGTAATGTAAACGTTTAGGTAGATATTGATATATTAAATGCTTTTAAAAACGTAAAAACAAATAACATAATTACATTATTAGTTATTATTAACAATTTCCTGTGTGAAAACACACATTACTAAAAAATAAGACGATACAAGCACGTCTCTGGGCCCATTACAAGCTTAACTTCACCGATATGTATCGCAGTTGTGACGCGTAATTGATAAACTCTCTGAAATGTACCGATTTTCATCACATACGCGTCACAACCACGATATAGATACATCGATTAAGTTAAGCTTGTAATCTGGGATCGGTCGAATATCTAAGAGCAAAAAAATCATTGCTCTAGTGCTGAATTCTAGGGAGACAATCGAGGACTACGATTGTATGGAGGATCAGCCGCGGGTCATGTGACAGCCACTCCCGTAGTTAAATACACTAATATCATTATAACAACATTTTGAATGTGTACAAATACTTGTAGACAAATTACTGGATTATACCCATGCTGGGTTGATATCAGATATTATTGATATCCCAACAGAGACAGAGAAACTCTGGAAAAGAATGTGGGTTATCTAGGCGTTTACAGGACTTATGACTTGTCATTGGCTGAGTTAAGTTGCCACTTGATGTACTACAACATTCCCCATTCCGCCCATCATCTGACAACCATATTATGACAAATTTATGAAACTACTATATAAGTATGTTTATGTATTTCGACAATTTTCAACATTTTTTCTCTCTGGTGATATCTGTTGAGATAGGTTTTTACAGGTCATAAGTCCTGTAAACGCCTAGATAACCCACATTCGTTTCCAGAGTGTCTCTGTCTCTGTTGGGATATCAATTAAATCTAATATCATTATTACTAAATCCATGAAGACTGTCTTCATAGTATCTATGTTTCTACCATCTCTGAGTAGAAGGTAATGGTACCTGTTTCTCAGCTAAAAACCGGATATTGAAATTGCAATACATTCTATCTTAGAAATGAAAGTTTCTAGAAGGTATTTATTATTATAAAAGTAATCGCACTCCTACGGCGAGCAATAGGAAAGTGTACTATATTTTTTTATTCCTCTTTAAAACATTTAAAAACGGATGCTTTTTAAAGCCTTTAGGCGCCTGTCTCGCGCACAGAAAGGGTCGTACTTTTACTAGTATTATTATTATTATTATGGACAATTTATATAGCGCCGTTTTCGTATAAATATACCTCAAGAGCGCTTCAAATATTGATTTTAACGGCTCGGGAAATTTAAAGTGCGTAAAAACTCAATTTCTGAGTAGAAAATACCATTATCAGAATTAATCAAAAGATTTAGAGAACATACATATAGGTCTTAAGTTTCTTTCGAAACATCACTTCACTCTCACAGTTGCGCACTTCTGGTGGGAGAGCATTCCAAGCCACAGGGCCCGCAACCGCAAAAGCGCGCTCTCCAAATTTTGTGCGCTGTTTACGGATCGGTACTAAAACCCTATATAATATAATCTGTGGTCATACTGAATATTTATAAAGTTGATCCGTAGAACCAGAGAAGTGGCTATTGGCTATGTGCTTTTTTTCTATTTTAGGCGCTACTCGCATCAAAACTTGTTTTGAAATTATTCACAGACGCATCCTACCATATAATGACCTGTTTTGGCGGGAAATCGCGATTACGATATTTTAAAAATTAATTACGGACATAATAATAACAAAAATCCATCTAAAAAATATGTATATTATAAACAACATTTTGAGTGTGTCCAAATACTTGTAGACAAAAACTGGATTTCACCCATTACGGGCTAATAATTACAATTTGACATCTGAACAGAGACGAGAAGTTTGGAAGGGATTATGGATAATTAGGCGTTTACAGGGCTTATGGCCTGTCATTGGTTGGGTAGAGAGTGTTCACTTGTGAAGCGTCGCGCCATTTTACAGTATATTGGCAGATATGGATATCAAATACTAGGTGAAATGGGGAATGTTGTAATACATCAAGTGGCCACTTAACCCAGCCAATGACAGGTCATAAGCCCTGTAAACGCCTAATTATCCATAATCCCCTCCAAACTTCTCGTCTCTGTTGAGATGTCAAATTGTAATATGTATATTTTTTTAATTGTCTCGAAGCCCATTGCGCGAGTCGATATCTAAAACGTCTTAACGAGTGAAAAAATCATTGCTCTGGGGAGAAAATCTAGGACTACGCTTGTATGGAGAAACGGTCGCGGGTCACGCGAAAGCGCATCCTCGCAAGGGTTAAATAAAAAATACAAGAATACAATACATATGGTGTAACAAAACTCGATGTACAAGCGGGAAACCAGTGAATCTACATCATATTTGGAGTCGATTTTGTAGAATAATTTTTTTTGATTTGACTCTTAGTTTTCGAGAAAAATGAGTACGAATTTTTTGCAAATTGCTATCAAATATCACGTATTTAGTCAAATTACTACTACTACTACTTTCCCTTATCCGCACCCAATGGTGCATAGGTGCTTGATCATTTTATTACACGAAGGTAAGTTGATCAGTCTTACGCTTCAGTACCAGTATTCAGATAGCATTAATACCGCTTCAGTACTAATGCTATCCATGAAGAAAACGAAATTGAAACACGCGTTTTAATAAGAATTTGCGCAATTTTACTTAACCTGCCATATTCATGAAAACTTTTAAGAGAAGGAAAAAAAAATTTTTTTTCAAGCATTTTTGAAAAGTCATATTACACAATCGTCTCCAAATACGATGTAGATTCACCAGTTTTCGGGTTGTACCTAGAGTTTTGTTACATCATGTGTACATCTTGCAAAAATATACCACTCAAGTCTGTCTGTGGCAAAACAAGGTATTTGAAATTTCATTCCTAGAGCTGTCGAACGTGTCTGGATTTCCTAATATAAACACTAAAATTGTAAATTCCAAGATATTCCGTAATATAGTGTTTAATAGCAAGAAACTACTCGAATGTTTCAACACTTTAAGCGTACGTCATTACAGAGAAACGTGTAGTAACAATTTATTAGTAATCCTGTTCATAATAATAATAATTATTGGATGGTACCAGCCCTTATGTATGGTAGTGAAGCGTGGTGTTGGAAAAAGAAGGATGAACGTAGACTGAATGCTGTTGAAATGTCATCTCTCTGTGTGGTAAGACTATGTATGATAGGTGTACAAATGTCGAAATCAGAGCAGAGTGCAAGGCTGAGATAAGCACTATCGACAAAATTAAGAAAGCCCTTTTACTATGGTTTGGTCATGTCGAGCGAATGAGTGATGAAAGAACGGCTAAAAGAAGTTTAAATGCAAGTGTGCCTGGATGTAGAAGCTGCGGAAAACCGAGAAAGACATGGCTTGACCAAGTACGACAAGTACTTGAAAGTGGACGTGTGAAAAGTCGGAAATAATCGGCGTATGTGCATGAGAAGATGTATGAATGTAGAGGAAGCAAACGAAATGTCAGGACAGAGTGGTGTGGCGTTCTATCCTCTCTGCATATCCCTACGGGGAATGGCGTGATGGTTAGTTAGTTAGTTATAATTGGATGGTTTCTAAAGCGCCATTTTTATGAAAAATCACTTCAAGGGCGCTGTACATTGATATGACTCAATACATTTAAAAATGAAAAATTCTAGGTAGGTATTTGAATCTGAGCTTCAATTTAAAAAAAAATTCTCCTTTCAAAGCTTTCATAGGTAGGTACCGTAGATTAAGTAAAATTGTACAAATTCTTGTTAAAATTGAGTTTTTGCTTTTGTTGTCCTAATACACAGTATTAATTTGACAAAATAAATTATATTTGGTGACAATTTGCAAAAAATTATCGAAAAAAAAAGAACTTCTTAATCAATTTTCTCAAAACTACTACTACTTTCCCTTATCCGCACCCAATGGTGCATAGGGTTGGTACACCAAGTGCAGTGTATCTGATCATTTTACTGCATGAAGGCAAGGTGATCAGTCTTACGCTTCAGTACCAGTCCAAGGTATCACGCATGAAATATTAATATGAAAATCTCATGTAAATAAATATTTCATGTTGACCCCCTGCGGGAATCGAACCCGCGACCTCATGCACGGTAGCCGAATGCGCTACCACTATGCTACGAGGCGGACAAAATTTCTCAAAACTGTGGGGTTAAATTTTTTAAAAAATCCACACAATAATCTACTTGAAATATGATGTAGATTCACTGGTTTCCCGCTTGTACGTCGAGTGTTGTTGCACGGTGTACATGGTCGCCTTAACCACTGCATAATCTCGGAGCCTTGCACAATATTTAGAATTTTTTTTCTTGTTTTTGAAGTGAAAACTTCTTTAGAATCGTTGGGAGTGATTTGAAAATTTATGAAACGAAAAAGCGACTAAAAAGAGAGACAAACATATAGATCTATGGGATTTAGCCTGCGAGAGAATGAGATAGAACACAGTTTCCGCCGGCTGGCAGTAGTTCCAACTACCTCATCAGATACCAGTTGATCGCCGGCACCCCTTATACTTTTATAATGTGGAGGTCCTAGGCTATAAAACATAATTTGTTTTTTCATGTATCTGAAGAGGTAGATTCGACTCCCAAAATTTTGTAGCAAAACCGAGGAAGAAGGCGCCTTGACGCGGCATTTCACAGATATATTGATAAAATCGAAACAAAAAACTTTTGTCTCATACTTTAGTTATCATAAGCCGCTCGTATCACTTGTAGAAATAATTTCAAGATAAAACAATGAGTTGAAGGTTTATTTTTATCTGAAAGGAATAAACGATCGCCTTGTGAGAGAGGTCAAAGTTTAATATATGTAAATTTTTAATATATATATTTATGGTAATATAATTTACAGGTGTTTGTTATTTTCCAAAATCGGTGTTATTATTTGACAAAAGCGGTGTTGTTATTGATAACGTCTAATGAATCGATGAACGCCGGCTGCACACACGAAAAAGCATGACTCATTGTCACGTTCCGCCTGAGCCGAGTGTGCAAGCGAGAGCGCGGCACAAAGCGATAGAGAGGCACGATCGGCCTAAGCGTTTGGTTTGTGACGCATCTATCTCTCTTCCACTCCATCGGCCGATGAAGGGAGACAGAAGGGAGACAGCAGCAGCGCACAAGAAGAAAAAAACAAAAAAAAAAGATAATTTATGGAAAAATTGTAATTTTCAATTAACTCCTGCTTTGTATTGTACAAAATAATGATAATTCAGTAATATTAATTGAATTCAATTCATAAAAGTATGCTATTTTTCATCAATGTTTTCTTATGACGTTATCACGTAAAATTATCGTCCGTAAACCGACTTTACAGAGACAACCAAAAGTTTTTTCTACATATCTATGAAATTTGATAAAACGATTTTTTTAATAAAGCTATGCAATAATTACCCATATTCTTTTAATTTGTAAATACTTTTTTCATAAAACTTAAGCGACTTGTGCTTGAAAATAGGAATCAAGGCGTGGCGAAGCGGGACCAGCACCTGACACGAAATCGTTATCGTTTTACGTGTTGCAGTGTTCTTTTTTCGCTTTCCAAACATCAATCTTTATCGATGTTATTATTTGATGAAAATCGGTGATTTTAAAAAAAGGTATTGTTATTACATAAATATCGGTGTTTATTATTTTTGAAATATATTGAGTTTCTGAGTACCTACACTGCCTCACATCTTACACGTCAGTAATGGACATGGCTAAGTGGTCCAGTATCGATGTTATTATTAGGCGAAGATCGGTATTATTATTAGTCCGAAATAGGATTTTGGTAAAAATTTCTGTTACTGGGCAAAAATCGATGTTATATGTAATTTGAAGTCGGTGTCATTATTAGGTAAAAATAGGTGTTATTATAAGGCGAAAATCGATGTTGTTATCTGTCTAAATCGGTGTTATCGTTAGGCGAAAATCGGTGTTATTATCTGGCGAAATTGGTGTTATCGTTATGCGAAAATCGGTGTTATTATCTGGCGAAATCGGTGTTATCACTATGAAAAGTCGGTGTTATCATTAGGCGAAAATCGGTGTTAACATTAGGCAAAAATCGGTGTTATTATGTTAGTATCAGGCGAAAATCGGTGTTATTAGGTTAGTATCAGGCGAAAGTCGGTGTTATCATTTGCCAAAATCTTATATTTTATAAACGCTTTAAGTATTATTTGATAAAACCAATGGAAATCAACTAATTTGTTAAAAGAGTTGGTATTATTTTAAATCATTACATGTGATTTTCATATCTATATTTCATGTGTTATATCTTGAACTGGTAAAGAAGCGTAAGACTGTTCATCTTACCTTTATGTATTAAAATGATCAAGACACACTGCACTTGGTGTTCCGATGCAGTGCCCTATGCACCATTGGGTGCGGATAAGGGCGGGGAGTATTGCAGATTCTGAAGTATGGTTTTATTGATGATTTACGATCTCCTCAACTGCCAATTTTGATATAAGTACCTAAAGGACATTTCTTCATGCAACTAAAAAACCTGATTTTCGAACGATTATCGCTAAAGTCCTATGATAAATATCATAGAGCGATAAAACACGTTTTACAATCATTGTTTTTACGTAACCATAATGGTTTTGACCTTTGGTCATAAACTCGTAAAAAAATATATAAATATTATTATGCTCATCTTGAAACCGGTTTTCGTAAGAGAACCGATTTAGAGTAATCTATTGGGGATTTCATAAAGCGAGCACGTAAATTTATCTAAGATTCAAACCTGGCAATATTTTTAATTTAATTTCGTGGGCTTTAGGTAGGACAATAACACAAAACACTTATTATCTCAAAACAGTGCTTCTGGAGTTAGTGATTTTCTGCCCGCGTTTAGAAATTCAAGTGTTTTTTTAAATTAAAAAAAAATTATTTTACTTTTAAAAAAAAAAAAAATATATATATATATTTTACCAAAGTGATATTCCGGATTTGTTGACAGCCACAAAGCTTCGAAAAAACTATCGCCTATATTCATTGATTAAGCTATTGAACTATTTTCTAGGTTACTGATTTTTGAAAATCATATTAATTCCATGGGGGAAAAAAAACGGGAAGCCCTAATTTTTGCCATTTTTCTCAATGGGCAGGTAAACCAAAATTTTCTGTGAATGCTGAAATATAAAACATAAAATCACAAGAACATCGGTGCAATCCGTTTATAAATCGAATAATTATTAACAAAGATACAATCAACATTTTGGGTCGTGTTCAAAAACTTGCACACAAATCTGGATTTTATCCCAAGACGGGAGTAGGTATATATTTTTATCTATATCCCTACCGAGATGTTTTTTTTTCAAATTCAGGAATATGAGTATTCGAGCGTTTACAGGGCTTATGACCTGTCATTGGCTGTGGCTGAAATGTTGTATAAAATATCTGGTCTAAATACAAGTAAAATAAATTGCAGAGTCATCTGCAGGCGATTACTAGTACTTAATTTTACTCGTCAGAAGAGTCTTAACTACATAAAAATAAAGTAATCTGCTAATAAAATACTTAATTTCAATATCAATGCATAGATGGCGCGTTCAACTCGCTGGTGGATAATTCTTGATTCGTAGCATAAATACAAAATCAAAATGTTACCTGGTGTGGCTAATAAGCGGAATGGGGAATGTTGTAGTACCTACATAAAGTGGCCACTTAACCCAGCCAATGACAGGTCATAAGCCCTGTAAAACGCTCGAATATCCATATTCCTGAATTTAAAAAAAAAAATCTACCTCATCTCTGTAGGGATATAGATAAAAAGATACAATCGTTTAAAGTTTGATTTTTGTAAAGATTTTGTATGATATTATTGTATCTCGCTTATCAATTATCCGATTTACAAACAGATTGCACTGATGGTTTTGTGATTCTTCGCTTTATTTTTCGGCATTCGCAGAAAATTTTGTTCAACAAGCCCATTTTTTTTTTACATAGTATAATTAACATTTTTTAAAAGATCTATTATCAGGATAACTAAAGAATCTATCAGAATTAAAAAGTACATCAAATTCTAGGGAATTAGCGACCAGTTTTTATTTTATTATCTTAGATTTCCGTAAAAAAATTAAAAACCCTATTTTGGGGCTACATTGTGTGTGCGCTGTAAACTTGGTGCTATGTTATAAGTATAGTGCCAAACACCATTTTCTCCTTCCAACAAGAATTCTCTAGAACGGGCGTTTCCATACAAATTTTCTAAAAATATACACTTCCTAGGGTTAATTTCATAACACCACTTATTATCAAACTCCACCGTCTAAAGACTCCAGCTCTTAGGCCGATACACGAAACGTGTGACGTAGATGTCTAGTGATGACGTAGATGCCTATTGATGACGCAGTGGGTGACTAGACACCTAGACACCGTAGTATTTTTCAAGTATGGAATACAATGAAAGCCCCACCCTTTCCCTAGACTGCTTTAAAGACTATTGAGTCTTTTTTCAGTCCAGCTAACTCTACCGATTTTTTCAACAAGCTAAACCGCGATTTTAAGATTGTTTAGTGTGATAAAAAATACGGATGAATTTACGATTATGTACGCGAACAAATGCATTCATTGTACCCCTACCACCGTCTCGGCTTATGTATTATAATTGTCATTGTTTCCATCACCCAAACCAACCAGAGTCGGCCCAAATTAAACAGTGGTAGGGATGTTAGTTTCTACCCCGATCATTATTTATTAGTAATTACAACCACCCGTGTGGAGACCGGTATCCCGCCTCGCCAGGCCCCCCCATCCCAGACATCCACCCGTGCATCCGCGGTCAGGGTCCCAATGGAGGGGGGATTAGGGAAAAGAGGGGAGGGGACAGAACGCATGTGTGCATCTCACACTATCATCCTATCATCCTATCTGGCAGACACTATTTCATACGTCCCCTGCCGTACCTTATCACAATACCTATCCAAAGACCATCCTATCCTTACAAAAGACACAATACAATTGAGTTGAGGGATGGTTCAAGTATGGAATGTCACTTCTCTGAAATTCTTGTCCGAAGCTTTTAACAAATGTAATAAGGTATATTTTTATTTGGTTTCAGGATCCTACCAGCCAAGCCATGACCTCATGCTTCGTTTTTACTCCTATTTCAAACAGGCCACCGAGGGACCCTGCAACAAGTCTAAACCCGCCTTCTGGGATATGGTGAACAGGTGATTATTACAGGGAACCCGTAACTACTCTCCGTAAATAATCAAAATACAGGGTGTAACAAAACTCGATGTACAAGCGGGAAACCAGTGAATCTACATCGTATTTGGAGACGATTGTGTAATATGACTTTTTAATCTGAGATTGAAAATTTTTTTTTTTTTTTCTTACGAAAGTTTTCATAAGTATGGCAGATTAAATAAAATTGCTCCAATTTTTATTAAAACGCGTTTTTTAATTTTGCTTTTTTTATCGATAGTATTAGTTGGATTAAATGAATGATATTTGACAACAATTTGCAAAAAATTATCGAAAAAAAAAATTACTTCTAACTCGATTTTCTCGAAAACTATGAGTCTAATCAAAAATATTTTTCTTCAAAATCGACTCCAAATATGCCGTAGATTCACTGGTTTTCCGCTTGTACATCAAGTTCTGTTACATCCTGTATAACACTGGCATTATTGCTAATCATCAATCAAATCTTTTTACACCGGAAAAGAAATATTTGATACATACAGGGTTAATTTTTAGTCAGTTAACAAAAAAAAACCCTAGTATCGTTAATGGAACCCATTTCAATAAAAAAACATGTCTCAAATAAAAAAAAAGAAAAGTGCACCCAAATGATTCCACAGAAACAGTAGAAGACTTGGTCACCCTAGGCGGAGCGTCCGTGTCCGCCCCCCCTCCCTCTCCGTCGCACTTACCCTTATGCGCCGCGCATGAACTCAGATGACCAGCTGTGAGTAGGGTGTGCGTAATATGTAAAAATTATTAGGAATAAAAATAATAAATCATAAAAATAAAAAGTACATGTTTTTTTTTATTGAAATGGGTTCTATTAACGATACTGAATTCAGGTTTTTTTTTGTTAACTGACTAAAAATTAACCCTGTATAAGAATTGTAGGTAATTACTTAAAAAATATTTTTTACCTGCATGTTTCAGAAATTTCATACGAACATTGTGTATTTTGCAGTAAACAGAGGACTTTATGATTTTTTAATGCGTTTTTCAGCTTTAAAAAAAAATTAAATGAATTATCATGACAGACAGATACTAACTACACACTGATAAAAAAATGTATGTAAAATAAAGTGGTAAAAGTTATGAATCAACATTTTGTATGGGTAACTGGTAAACAGCTAAATTTGTTCAGCCAAAATTTCCAAAATGGTTTAGTCAGAATTTTAAAATACTTCATTTTTGAAAAAGAAAAAAAACCATAAATTGTATAAATCAACTGGCAATCTTGTATTTTATCAAAAATTTTCTCAATTTTTCCAGATTTAAAAAATCACTAGAGTAGACCAGATCTTTGTCTCGTGGTAGTTCTAATAAATGTATACTTAAAATTTTGTCCTAGCTTTTATTTCCTTAATTGTATCTTATTTTAATTGTACCTGTGTATATATGTGTTAGAATAATTTTATGTTTGAAATGGACTTAGGTCCGTAAACAAAATTTAATAAAAAAATAAAATAAAAAAAATAAAAGTAACCCAAGGTTACATGCTGTGGGTCGTTTCAAACACAGTACTTTAATGGTTAATAAACCATGAAATTATAGGTAATTTTAGTTTTATTAATAATAAATCCTGAAGATAGACATACCGAAAGTGTAATAATTTCTGTTTCAGAGCAAAATGGGATAAAAAACTTTAATAAACTTCCGGAAAACTTAAAATCCATAAAAAAATTATCAAATCTTTAAAACTAAATTTAAAAAACATATAAGACCTACCCCAGCCTAAACTCCATACAGAGGAATATTTTTTTCATTTTGTTCATTTAATTTATTTTATTTTTAAAAATTTTGATGAAACTTACTCATATAAAAAATTAAAAAATTGTAAAACGAACTCCCTCTCTAAACACAAGTATCCACTTTATTAGAGAGGTAGAAACGTTATGTCTAAATTTTTGTATATTACCAACAATATGTTTAGGTATATTATGTTTTGTAACAGATTTTAATTTCAATGCATTAACGAATTTTGTGACTTAGATTATTTACGAAACGGTAGCCTCAGTCTATTTCTATTTCGAGTTTCATGGCCATGTTGATTTTGATTAATATATAATTGTTTTAATTAATTATATTTTATTAATTATATTTCATGTTGATCCCCGTCGGGAATCGAACCCGCGACCTTGTAAATGTCGGCACAACACGCTACCGCGCTACCCACGGGGCGGACAGATGCGTTCGGGCCTCCAATTGTTTTGTGTAACTTACTTCAGATGGCCATATAGCTCGTGAAGAGTTTTGACCTCCTTAATAATGACTAACTTCCACTTCAATCTTGAGTGTTCTGCTTCCAGCAATCCCCTTCGCCCTGTTTATCCTGATCAGCCGACACACTGTCCGTGTAACGGTGTCTCGGCCAAGGGTCTCGGCCCCGAGGTCTAACTCCAACGCGTCAAGATGTGTAATTTATAAAATAATAAATTTTGTTATTATTGATATCCCAACAGAGACGGAAAAACTCTGGAAACGAATGTGGGTTATCTAGGTGTTGACAGGGCTTATGACCTGTCATTGGCTGGGTTAAGTGGCCACTTGATGTACTACAACATTCCCCATTCCGCCATCATCTGACAACCATATATGACAAATTTTTGAAACTACTGTATATATTGAGTTTGTACAGAAGTATCCGCATTTGAGTTGGTTTTTTGACAGTTTTTAATATTGTTTCTCTCTAGTGACATCTGTTGAGAAGATTGTTAAGCATTTTTGGAAATCTATCTTTATTGGTGTAGGTAAGGCTCCATCGAGCGTTATTACTTACTAGAAGACGCCTGAAGATGTCTCTCCAATTTTGTTTGCTTTTAATTTTTACCAGTAAATTTTTTTAACAACATTTTGAACGTATACAAATACTTGTAGACAAATTACTAGATTATACCCATGCTGGACTGATATCAGATATTATAATATCTGAATGTTGTCAAAATTTTGTTGGTTTCAGATAGTGGAGACGATGTCGTACACCGACAATGTTGCTGCGTTCTTCGACACGGTGGACTCGGATGTTCCCGTCAACAAGGAAGATCTCTATCTCGTGGCCGGTGACGTCCTGAAAAAGTCGGTGTCCTGTCCTTCTACTGGTAAATTAAATTAATTTTAAATGGTGAAAGAACCGCTAAGGGCCGGTTGTTTAATCAGAAGTAAGAGTTACGTCTTACTTTAGTTAAAAACAACCGTGGGTAAGAGTAAAGTACTAGTTACTTTAGAATAGGTTGTTTGACATCGGTTCTTACTCAAGTTAAAAATTCTCTAGTTAATCGCGTTACAAAACTAAACAATGAAAATTTCTATGGAATGACACAAATTTCATCGTTTTTTCTATGACACAAATGTCACATTGATAGGTTGTGCGATCAGCTGTTAGATGGCCGCCATTTTTTAAACTTATACCCTCCAATATCGGCGGCTTATTCTTTTAACCAATGAGTAAACATTTTGACTACCGGCTAGGAGTAACTCTCACGATCAAACAACTCACTTTTCAGTATTATTGCAAAACTTTTAATTTTACTTTAGATTTTTAACTTATACCACTGATCAAACCACCAGCCCTAAGAGTTATAATGCAAGTGTGTCTAGGAAGGCCGAGAAAGACACGGCATGATAAAAAATATAAGCTTCTTAGGGTCAATTCCATAACACCACTGATTATCAAATTCCACCGTCTAAGTACTCCAGCGCTTAGGCCAATACACGAAACGTGTGCCGTATATGTCTAGTGATGACGTAGATGCCTATTGATGACGTAGTGAGTGACGTAGTGGGTAACTAGACACCTCAGACACGGTAGTATCTTTCAAGTTTGGAATGTCACTTCTTCGAAATTCTTTCAATCACATTAAACGCATTTTCGAATTTGAATTAGATTTGATTTTTGTAAATGTCCTTTGGGCGCAAATGAACAACAATAAATAAATAATGTGTATTGTGAATCGACAGTCTGTAATGATAGAATTTATCTTGTTGATTGGTTCCATTCACTTCGTAACACTTCATAATGAATTATGATTTAAAAAAAACGTTAGAATAATTAATTATCAAACTTTTTTTTTTACATACCTTCTTAGTATTTTACCATCACCAGTTCCAAGATGTTTTTTCTATTTTTTGTATTACTCCTATGTATCAATATTTATGTTACCCTTGTGTCTAGATTCTTAAGTATTGCAATTTCAATTTTTTTCTGTATAAGATCTGTATTCTAATTTAGTGTCTTTTCACCAGTCGATGGGAGAACTTTACTCCTGAAACCAGGTAGTGTAGGTAAATTCTATTTCTATATAATAAACCAATAGTAAGACAACATCGTTTTATTCAATCATAATTTTATAGAATTTATCATTTAACGTTTTAGGGAACAGCGACAGAAGGGCGGAAGAGACCCACAACGGGCACGTTGTGGACTCGGAAGATGAGTATATAGATACTGTAAGTGTACTTATTTAATTAAAATTAATTTCTATGGTCGTGATATGATTTTAATGATAAATAAGTTATGAAATACCGATAGAGACTCAATTCCAATTCATTTTGCAGCTACAAAGCGCATGAACATTGGAGCTTTTGCTTTCCACTAATACCAATATATAATCATTATTTTACGTATTAATTCACTGATTGGGGCTTGATTACAATATTAAACTTACTACTAACCTAAGTCTAATGATGGATTGAATCTACTGGTAAGCATTTTATAACAATTCGCCTTGCAGCTACCAAGCGCATGGAGGATTAGAGTTATAAAAGGCGGACAGAATTACTTAGTAAACTTCTCAAGATTTTACCTATTCTAGGTTGCAATACATCTTGCAGCTTCAGAGCGCATGGATAATTGATTTTGATTTTGATATTAATGAAAAGCAAATAATTAACTACCTAACTGCAAGTCTAAACAGAAAGTAAGAGGTTAAGTGGCCACTTGACGTATTAAAACATTCCCCATTCCGCCCATCATCTGATAACCATACATGACAAATTTCAGAACATCTATTAGTATAAATTATCATACGTCGTTTCACTTTTAATGAGGTTTTTCTTACTGGCGACATCTGTTGAGAAAACTGCTAAGCATTTCGCTATCATTAAGTATTTGTACGCATTCAAAAAGTTGTGCATAATATACACTTAATTAGTACGGATTAAACGGTATATTCATGTAGATTTCATCGATAATATTAACCCATTCCTCTAGACGAGTGTTTCTACGAATTTTGTGAATTCCACGTCACAAGTGTTGTGTGCATTGCAGAGCGAGGAGGCGGACATGCCCCCCGCGCGGGCGGTGCCCCCCGCCTACCCGCGGGCCCCCAACGGCCACGCCCCCCTCCCCGCCTCGGGGCACTCCTCCTACGACTCGGCCCGGGGACTGGACCCCAGTAAGTTCATCGTGGCTCGAATCACCAAAATATCTACATGTATATTTTTATATATTGACGCGTATACGACTGTAATCGGTAAAAAATTTTCCTCCTATACTGCGGATGCTCGGGTGGATGTCTGGGATGGTGGGCCTGGCGCAGCAGTATGCCACGGGTGGTAGTACTTACTAATAAATAATGATCGAGGTAGTAACTAACGTTTCCCTACTACTGTTAATTTGGGCCGACTCTGGTTTGGGTGATGGAAATAATGACAATTATAATACATGCCGAGACAGTGGTAGGGGCAATGAAAGCATTTGTTTGCGTACATCATGTAAATTCATCCGAATTTTTATCACACAGACAATCTTAAAATCGCGGTTTAGCTTGTTGAAAAAGTCGGTAGAGTTGTGCTGGACTGAAAAAAGACTCAATAGTCTTCGAAGGGTGGGGCTTTCATTCATTGTAATCAGTAAAATATCTTAGACTTTACAGATTACTGTCATATACCCGTCACAACTGTGATACATGTCAATATTTTGGTGTTTTCTACCCTGATATTTTTTTAACACTTGATCCATAGTAGCCCAATACTCGATTTAGATTTTACTTAGTAAACAACAGTGTTCTCATGAAAATATTTATTTTTTATCTATTTAAAGTGGGTACACATTAGTTTTCATTTATGGTCCTGGACTGCCAAATAACCTAAGAGCTGGGTATTGGCAGTCCTAAATTGTTATAAATATTAAAACATTACATACCACTAATATTGCATTATACTTGTTTCTCTTTCGAATTCACATTAGTTTTCATTCTAAGGGTGTGTTTATCACCTCATTTTAAAACCTGCTTATCGTAAATGTCCTACTAAATCGCAGTTAAGTTTGAAAATGCATACCTTTTAAATCACATTAAAACGCCGCTAAAGTTAGTCAGAGGTTTGTTCAACTTTTAAATCACATTTGAATATGGCGTCGCGTTTATAGTTATGACAATATTATAATGATGTTTTCTGTTGTTTTGGATTGGTATCACATTAATAAAACTCGATTATAACTAAAATAACGAAATGTCTGAAAACATTTTTGCCGGGTTGAATTTACCTGTATTTGATAAGTAGTCTGGTAAAATTAGTTTTTTCTATCCCACCTCCTTGTAAATCACATTTAAAAATGGCGTCAAATTTAATCGTTTGACAACTCAATTCAAATTTTTAATGCGTTGAAAATTGGTTAAAATGGAAATATTATAATGTTAATCCAATATTTTATGTTGTATTGGATCATATTATTGGTATCATATTAAAAAAACGTAATAAAACTCGATTCTAGCTTGCATAAGGAAACATCTTGACTTTGTTGCCAGACGAAAGTGCTGGATACCTAATCGGAAAATATCATTGATCGAAAGATTTATTTGTTATTATTTCTGTGGTGGAATCAGTTCATTGTAAATATAGTTTAAATCTGGTAGCAAATTGCAACTGACATTTAGCTAACCAAATTTTAAACGGAGATGATAAAACATCTCGTAAAGGTGCGATATATTTACACACTTATCTATTTTTTCTTCTTAAAGTTCTTTGTCTCTGTCGGGGTGCTGATAGTAATAATTTTTCAGATACCAGAGTGCTAGATGACCTCAGAAGAACTGTCAGTTGCCTGGAGAAGGATGTCGCTTTACTTAAGGAAAGAGTTTCTGTGTTTGAAAAGGAAAGAAATCGACTTGAGAGGGTAACTATCGTCACGATCTTTATCACGAATTGCCGCCACCATTACATTCTTTTATTATTATTTTTAAAATAAAGAACGCTAATTTTCTGAGCTAATAATTACTTTATATGGGACATATATATTCGGGACGACCCTTTTTGTGCGCTTAGGAGACGGGTGCTTCCTGGACGTCCACTGCCGGCAATCCATCGAATAAAGTACTTTATTTATTATTTCAGAGTTTCATGTGGCGGCAGCCGTCGTGGTGGCCGCTGAGGGACATCAGCCCAGCCCTGGTCGCGGCCATCGTGGTGTGGCCGATCGTGGCCAACCGCCTAGTGGCCGCCGTGCGCAGGAAACACTGACGCCTTCTCCGAGCGGCGTGACACATCACACAAATTACAAAGCTTCGACGAATGAATAGCGCCGCATCCGTGGCAAAACCACTTAACAGAAAAGATGGTGAAATCAACAGTAATATATTATGATTCATTAACAGCCATAATGGACATTTTTTGTGAATGCAGAAGAATGAAATGAAAAATGACAAGAACATTGGTGCAATCCGTTTATAAATCGGATAATTAATAAGTGAGATACATTCATTTAAAGTTTGATTTTTGTAAAGATTTTGTATGATAGGCGATCGACGTCACCGATCATATGCGGAATAAAAACTATAAATTATTGTATCTCGCTTATTAATTATCCGATTTATGAACGGATTGCACTGATGATTTAGTGATTCTTTGCTTTATTTTTCTGCATTCACAGAAAATTTTGATTTACAGGCCCATTGACTAAGGTGCACTTACTCAAAAAAGTCAGCTTTTGGGAAATCGCAAAATATGTGATGTTTCATCAAAATTGGATTTTTTTAAAAAAAATCTAATATCTCGGCATTGGAAAGAGATAGAAACATGTTTCTTAGACAGAAATAAAATTGTTATCACAAAGTATCCGTGTAAAAATGGCGTATATTCTGATAAGTGGTTCTGCCACGGAAACTACGATATTATGTATTTAGATTTTTAATGCTTTTGTACAAAGAAATTAGGACACGTGGGCCACGGCCGTTCCTCCGTACAATCGTAGTCTGTAGATTTCTCGATCTTTAGCACTAGAGCAACGATGTTTTCACAGATTTTAAATATTCATTTTATTTTATTCTTTTTTTAAAAAATAAGATGATACAAACACACTTTTGGTTGATGCTTAAAAGCTGGAAAAAATCATTGCTTCTTAATCTCTAGTGCTGAATTCCAGGGAGAAAATTGAGAACTACGTAGGTATGTATGAAGAAACGGCGTGAGCTTTTAAGGTCTTTACCTTCTGATCTAGGTTTAAATACTTTAAGGGCGTGTTTTATCACCTCCGTTTAAAATCCAGATAGCTAAATGTCGGTTGTAATTTGCTACCAGATTTAAATAGTGCCAAATCTATCCTCCGATAAGCTAGTCAGCACTTTTGTCCGGCAACAGTGCGGCGGTGTTGTCAATGCTTTCAAGATTTTTTTTTTTTTTTTTTTTTTTTTTTAATTTCAAAAATACATTTTACATGTATTCCCCATGAGTTACAATAAACTCATTTTGGGCCTATAAATAATTACATTAAATATATATATTCATGCCAGAACACACAGTTATTACAAACACAAAAAAAATATTATTACAATCAGAATACAACCAAATACAAATACACTAATTATTTACACCTTCCACATACTGCCTGAGGTAATAGAGCTTTAGGCTGTTAGCCACATTACTAGAGCTTCGAATACCCTCAGGAAGCCTGTTATACTCCCTACAAGAAATGTTTCCTTTTGCAAGCTAGAATCGAGTTTTAATATGTTTTTTTTAACATAATACAAAACCAATACAACATCAAATATTGGATTAACATTATAATATTTCCATTTTAACCAATTTTCAACGCATTAAAAATTTGAGTTGAGTTGTCAAACGATCAAATACGACGCCATTTTTAAATACGTTTTACAAGGAGATTGGGATAGAAACAACTAATTTTACCAGACTACTTGTCAAATACTGTAAAAATGTTTAAGACATTTCGTTATTTGAGTTATAATCGAGTTTTATTAATGTGATACCAATCCAAAACAACATAAAACATTGGATTATCATTATAATATTTTCATTTTGACTGCTTTTCAGTGCATTACAAATTTGAGTTGAGATGTAATAACTGTTGTAAACGCGACGCCATGTAAATGTGATTTAAAAGTTGAACAAACCTCTGACTAAGTTTAGCGGCGTTTCAAAAGGGATTGACAATATTTTTGTGATAATCAGAGGTGGTGAAATGCATTTTCCAACTTAACTGCGATTTAGTAGGACATTTACGATAATCAGGTTTTAAACGGAGGTGATAAGAAAGGGCCTAAATATATCACATTTATTTATTAAGCATTATTGGTGTCATGTTTTGAATAATATTTTTTTTATAATTTATCTTCTTTGGCGTAAATCAAGTACAGAAAATACTTGAAGCCGACATGTAGAGGTTGGCATGCGTGCAGTTAACAAGACCGTACATTAATGTAGAGGAAGATGTAGTGGCGTGGCATTCTATCCTCTCTGCCTACTCCGCAGGGGTAATGGCGTGGTGGTTTTTTAAAATTTATAATAATGTGTAGGTATTATACAGGGTGTAACAAAACTCGACGTATAAGCGGAAAACGAGTGAATCTACATAACATTTGGAGTCGATTTTGTAGAATGAAATTTTTTGATTTGACCCTTAGTTTTCGAGAAAATTCAGTATGAACTTGTTTTTTTTTTTCAAATTGTTATCAAATATCATGTATTTAGTCAAATTCATGCTAACAATAAAGAAAAAAAATATATATTAAACGTGTTTTAATAAGAATTTGAGCAATTTTACTTGATCTGCCATACTTTAAAAAATTTTTAAGAAAAATATATTATTTTTTTTAAGATTAGATTAAAAAGTCGTGTTACACAATCGTCTCCCAATACGATGTAGATTCACCAGTTTTCGGGTTGTACTACGAGTTTTGTTACACTATGTATAAGGAGTATGATATTATATATTTCACTATGACAAAACAGATTAATTTCATTGTCATTCTCATTATTTGATTAGTGTTTATTATTTAATTAATTGTTAATAGAATATTCTCTATAATACAGTCTTCGAACAAGAATTTCGTGTCTGAGGTGTCTAGTTACCCACTGCGTCACTCACTACGTCATCAATAGGCATCTACGTCATCACTAGACATCTACAGCACACATCACGTGCATTGGCCTAAGTGCTGGAGTCTTTAGACGGTGGAATTTGATAATGTTATGAAATTAACCCTAGGAAGCGTATATTTTTAGAAAATTTGTATGGAAACGCCACTTCTAGTGAATTCTTGTTCGGAGAATACAGTAATTTGCTTTTTGGTTTGAATTTATAAATTGTCTATGTAAATGCAATACAAGCCATCGATTAAAATGTTGGAAAAACAAAAAACTACAGAATCTCACTAACAAAAAGATTTCTACTAAGTGTAATAGGAAATATGTGCTTGCTAATTAATTAGTGTGTTGATCCAAATAAAGATTAAATACATATATATGGTATTGATTATTTTTTACATGAAAGTTATTTATTTGCACTATTAACTTTGACCAATTGCAAGATACCTATTGATCAATTTCAAAATTTGAATATACTAACCAATATGTCGTATGTCTCTCAACTAAAATCACTAAAAATATGTATCCCCCCCCTATTATACACCTAGGGCATTTGTCCCTCTTCCACTGGCGTTTTTCTCCGTGTTAGAGGGAGACGGTATCCTGTCATACTAGCCCCCGGCAGGAAAACTCTCCTGATTGTCGATTTCTCATCGGTCACACAGCGCGCGGGTCTGTGGCGCGTGCCAATAGCTTGGGAGACTTATCTTCGAATTGCAAAAGGCTATTCTTCACACTTTGCGACTTGACTCTGACTTTTCTTGCGATAGGTTTTTGCGGCTGCTCCGTATCGTCCTTTTGAGTACATTTTGGTTTAATGGCTCATACCCGGTATTGTACTTACATAGACAAAATAATTTCAATGGTTGACAGCCTATTTTTGAAGTTATTTTTTTGCGCCCACACTGGGGTAGGAGGTTTTTGTTTATTTACTTCTTACGCGTCATTTTAGCGAAAAGTTTTCAATTCATTAAAAAGTATCACACATCATATATTAAAGCAAGAAAAAACAAAAATAATAGAAAAATAGATTGTTTTTTATCATAGGGGTGATTTTCAACTATAACATCTACTGAATTCAGCCAGAGCTCAAGTTTAAAAAGCTCAACATCATAATAAAGTACCCACCTACATGAATAGTTAAATACATGGTTTAAGTTAGTTTTAGTTACAATCAATTATTGTGTTTATCTTCAGAAAAATGTACGAAATATTAGTTAAGATAAATAGACTGTTAACCATCAATTAATAATTATCACTTTATATTATTCAGCTATGCTATATGTAAATATAATGTTTGTATTCTGTTATTTTATTATGTTATGTGCCAAAATGTATAATAAAGTCTACGAATAAAAATACAAAACTTTTTATCATGATTATTACAGAAGGCTGATTTTTGGATTCTAAAAAGAGTGACCAAAAGAATTTATGATGCGAGCGTGTCTGGATGTAGAAGTCGGGGAAGGTGGAGAAAGACTTGGCATGATCAAGTACGACAAATGTATAAATTAAAAAACAAATAAGTATGCAAGATATAATTCTAAAAAATGTGTTATAATATTAATTCATGAAACATTTACTAGTTTTCACTTGGGTTCACTTTCTATAACTAATTTATTGGACGCGTACATATTTCCGATCAGTGACTGAAAACAAAGAAAAATAAATATATTAGCAAATGATATAATTAATAATGAAAGAGGGGACTTAATAGAAACATAAACAATACTAAATTAATATGCAGTAGGTATATTTATTTATTTTATTTTATTGTTTTTACGCCCATAAGGCTTTTACATAGACATTTTAAATGATTTACACAGTAGGTAGCTATTCATTACCGCCAGAGATGGCGTCCAGACACTGTTCCCTAAAATCCACTAGATTTGTGTTGAAAACATCAATATTGTTAGCATACTTGTTGGCCAGTGAGTGCATTCTTCGTATCGGTGAGTTAGCACTGTAATTGGTCGATGATTGGCTACAGTAAAATAGTGCATTACTACGGGTAACTCGACCAGGCACTCGTATACTAATTAAATTTGTTAGTTGACAACAATCAAACACAGATTTTAATACTTTGAACAGAAATAGCAAATCATTTAATATTCTTCTATTTTATAATGTTAGTATATATTCAAAAAGTTATTATAACTATTACATTTCACTATATGCATATGTACATATACTTATAGAAGTTCTGATAAATGGCCGATATGGATATCAAATACCAGGGGAATGTTGTAATACATCAAGTGGCTACTTAACCCAGCCACAACAGATCACATATGCCTGTAAACACCTAGTTATTCCATTCCAAACTTTCGCCTCTGTTGAGATGTCAATTGTAATATTTTAATTATTTATCTATTAGTATTTTGTGTGAAGAATAACATTTGACTTACTTGTCTTTTGATGAGTTGGAGATTCTTTTTAGCCAAATCTATTTCCTTGTCAAGAGTTTCATCGGCCATTCCTTTGTTTTCTTTGAAGCCGTGGCGAATTCTCCGAAGAGCGTACATACTAGAAAAAGTATATCAACGTTTAGTACAGAGAACTGGCAACACCATTAATGTGTTTATGATGGCGCATGATGCCGCTCAAGAGTATTTAAAAGATCTTTGCATTCCAGATAAACTAGCTGAAAGACGTCTCACACTGTGATCAGCTACATCTACAGCTATAGGCAAGGTTTTAATACTGATCCGCAATCAGCGCACAAAATTTGCGGTTGCGGGCCCTATGGCTTGGAATGCTTCGAAGTGTGATGTTTCAAAAGAAACTTAAGACCCAATTTGTTCTCTAAATCTTTTGATAATTGTATTTTCTACTCACAGAGTGAGTTTCATTCGCTTAAAATTTCCCGAGCCGTTAAATTCAATATTTAAAGCGCCCTCGAGGTATATTTATACAAAAACAGCACTATATAAATTATCCATAATAAATAATAATCTTATAGTCGTGTATATAACCTTATTTTTTTGCCTTTTCCCCAGTTAAAACTAAATCTTTTAAATTTTGCGTATTAGCTTTAAAAAATCGGTAGAGTTGTGCTGGACTGAAAAAATACTCGATAGCCTTTAAAACGGAGCTAGTACTAGTAAACGCACTAATAATAGGATCGATTAGAGTTATATTGAAAATCTTACCGAAAATTATAGGAAGATATTTTCTCAGACTCTCTTAGTAATGCCTTGTACAAAGATAACGCTTGAGATCGCGCAGATGAGGCAGCCATTTTAAATAGGTAAATATTTTTATTTCAAATTTTCAAGCTCGGCTGTCTTGGTTTTCAAATTTGTATTATTCCCCTGTTTTGAAAACTTTTGATCTGTCACTGTCAATGAAAATAGAAAATAATCGGTTTAGGGTTGCAATAATAAAACCTGCTCTTTGTGATAAGTATCTACTTAAGTGGAACCGAAAATAAATTATTTTAACCCTTTACCTCACTGGCAATTCAAAAATATATTATTGAAACTTTTTTTAAAACCATAACATTTAGATAATTACGTTTTAAAAAATCTAAGCAAAAATGATTTTATTCGTATTCCTAAAAATAATATTTGTATAAGAATTGCTGTATCATAATATTTATTACATGTAATAAATATGTCGATACGCCAACAGGCTGAGGATTTTTGTTATTTTATTTTATTTGTGAACAAATTTTATTAAAAAACAAAGTTAAAAGCGAACATAAAAAAGTCGATAAAGGAGGATTAAGATAAAATGCATTATTATATGAACCATATCTTCCTCTTCTACGGATAACGTACAAAACAAAACGAATAAACAGGTTTTCATCAATATTTAATGAATTATTCATTAAATTTAATGAGTTATTATAATTATACTTTGACAATGAAAAGGGAAGGGGTAGGTACGGAATTAATATATTTCAAAATATTTTCAACTGTGATAGTAAGCAAGTAAAAGATAATACTCAGTGTAATGATTTTTCTTGATTTGGCATCAACTTTATGTAATGACGCAACTTTTGGCTCCATCCACTCCCTGCCCCACTTCTATTAGTATGTAATAATAATTTTACTGTCATATATAATTTTATTTTGAAGAACGTTTTGACGTTTGAAAATTCGTGTTTCGTAAAAAAAAAGTTTGATTTAATAATTTTATATTCAGTATTAATAAATACTACTATTTTTTTATATGTGCTCATCACTACTTTCAACCAACGAGCCGCAACGAGCTACTCGTCTTTGTCAAACTTATTCTGTGGTTACAGAACACTTGATTTTGCGTTTTGTCTGTTGTGGTTTGCCGTTTCTGTTTTTGAAGTTTGTTATACAATGTTTTTATGTTTTGTTGCGAAATATTAAAAACCCGTTTCTTCGCAATGAAAAGTTATGGTTTAAAAGTGAAATAAAACCCTCGGCAGCGAACGCTAGGCAGATTATAACCGCAGTTACGAAATTATTATGCTGTGGAAAAAAAGTTTGTAATCAACAAAAACAAAGTTTTTTTTTCAATCCTCTTCAAAGTGCCTTATAAATTATTCTCAGAATCAGTTTGACAGTTCTTTAAATGTGAATAAAAACCAATTTAAAAACAAAAAATGAAGCTTCAATGAACTTTCAAATTCGTAAGTTTATTGTAATATATCTAAGTACATCTAATAAATAATGGTCAAGATATTTATGTACACTGCATTTGCGGTGTTCCAATATCAACTTTTTTTGGTGTAAGTAAGATTCATCCGAATTTGATTACTTACTAGAAGACGCCTGAAGATGTCTCTTCAATTTATTTGCTTATATATTTAACCAGTGAATTTTTACAGCATTTTGAATGTGCATGACATGGATTTAATCCAGTAATTTGTCTACAAGTATTTGTACACATTCAAAATGTGGATAAGTGTACTCAAAACATCATTTTATTCTCACAGCACACTTCTGGCGGGAGAGGATTCCAAGCTATAGGGCCCGCAATAGCAAATGCGCTTGTTAAATTTTCTGCGCTGATTGCGGATTGGATACTACTCTCCTAATACTACTCTCCCTAATCCGCACCCAATGATGCATAGGGCACTGCACTAGTACACCAAGTGCAATAGTAAATCTTGATCATTTTTGTTACATAAAGGCAAGATGATCAGTCGTCTCATGATTCGAATAGCGGATTAGATCGGCTCTGTAAAGATCTAGAATTGGAGGGCGAGATCCAACTAACGGGAACAAAATAGATATTCACAGGTCGATGTGATGTCAGAAGATTGCTTAGCACTTGTCCCCCACTTGAGTCTGATTATTGTATTATTATAGTGGTAGCATTTGGCTACCGTGCATGAGGTCGCAGGTTTGATTCAACATTAAACATTTATTTACATGTAATTTTCATACAAATATTTCATGTGTGATCTTGGACTGGTTCTGATGCGTAAGATCATTCTACCTTCATGTAATAAAATTATCAATATACACCGCACTTGGTGTACCAACGCAGTGCCCTATGCACCATTGGGTGCGTATAAGGGAAAGTAGTCGTAGCAGTTGTAATAAATTCTAGGAATATGCAAACTAGTACAATGACTTTAAAAAAATTTCATACAGAAAATATTTATGTAGGAATTCAGATAAAACTATGGGGGCATACTTAGTTAGTAATTAATTATTGATAATATGTATCCTTTGTTTGCATATGTATTTGTATTGTAAATATGCATATTATGTATTTTTGAAATAGGGGCAATAATGTCGAGCCACAATCGGCAAAATGACGTAAGCGAAATTTTTGATGAATGTTTTTTTCATGAAAAAATTATACTTTTTACTTTTTATCCCCTGCACAAGTGGTCAAAATATGATGGCTGTATAGAATCCGCCTGCCACATTTTCATATATGTGTGGCTTTTAGCGTTCAAACTGGATATTACTAATATTATTATCCCAACAGAGACAGAGAAACTCTGGAAACGAATGTGGATTATCTAGGCGTATACATGGCTGGTCATTGGCTGGGTTAAGTAGCCACTTGACGTATTAAAACATTCCCCATTACGCCCATCATCGTAACATCGTAACCATACACGACCAATTTCGAAACATCCGTCACATTTTAAAAGAAGCCATTATGTACAAAATCACAAGTTCTCCATTTTTCGTTCTCGTTTAAAATTTAATTTGATTGCTTTGTTGTCTAATTATTAATTAGAAATCGGAGATAATTTTCAATCATGTTTTTTCTTCCTTTAAATTCTAACATTATCTTTATTGAATGGTTTATATGCCTTTGGCAGGTAACTCATTATGCAGTATGGTAGGTATTTCATTTTGGTATTACAAAAATTACAGCCTCGGTATTATAATCAATTTTATTGCGTAGGTACTGAAATTTTTTCAATTTTCCCTCCAAAATCTGTCGGTAAAGCAGAGTTCGTGCGCGAGCTGTCATTCGGCCGTAGTATATTTTTGTGTGTGTCATGTGTGTCAATATTTAATTTTCGATATTTTTTATTATTTTCATCCGATTGCCGATGGCCGAATTGAGCAAAACAACCAAACGATCAATGTGGCTTTTTCATAGTTTATTGTGCGTTTGTATCGTTAATATCGATGCTATGCAGCATGAAGAAAAATTGAAATTTTAATTGATAGTATCTGCCGGAATATAAACGTGATCATATTACTAATAGGTAGCTAATTTATTAACAAGATGTCGTCATGTGATCGGCTTTGATTTTTAACTCGGTTTGTAATTATTTGTTGTCACTAAGTACGTTTTTCAAACTCCTAACCTCTTCTGTTAATCCAATTAAATTGCGTTTTGTACAAAAATGAAATGACTTGTGAATGCCATTGTAATAAGCTCTTTAAGATCTATCTACTGGTC
>JAGVSP010001451.1:0-58902 GCA_022494985.1 Micrasema minimum
TATATTTCCGTAAAAAAATAAATGAATCCCATTTTTAATCCTCACGTGGTCCTATGTTATAAGTATAGGGCAAAAGATGATTTTTCCAGCTTTGGTACGCCTCTTGAATAATATTCATCAATAATTATTAAATCCTGTGACCCTATGCTGGACTAAAAGTCGCATGCGACACTTCGGAATGGCGAGTGATTTACGGTACAAAATCAACTTCAATAATAATTTATTACGTTTGGACAACATCGCTGCGTCCATCTTCTGAGTTGGTGTAAAAATACGAATAAAATACGTTACAGCACCCAGAAAAACGTCATATTTATTAAAATACCGTGAAAATGTAACGCGAAATCACAAAAAAATATTTACCTCTTAAACATAAAGTGAAAACATTCGTTAATTGTTTTCTTGTTTTATGGGTCTTCACCCTTAAGCCATAGATGCACATTAGAAGCGGAAACATCATTAGTTTACTTTGTGTGCGTCCCTTTATGTAGCGCTTTACCAAACAGAGTTAGGAAGCCCTAAAAAGTACTGTTATTTCGCGCTAAGACGATTAACCCTGTTCCTAGTTCCACCCCACAATGTTCCCAGTTCCACCCCACAATGTTCCCTGTCCGGTTAGTGTTAACTGGCCGTTAACATTACCCAAGTTACAGAGCTCTACTGTTAGTGAACTCTTATAGCTCTTTACCAACAGGTCAGATCGTCAGATGTACCTAAGTTTCCCTGTCAGTTTCTAGTCAATTTTAACTGTCAGATTAAGGTGATGAATTGCATGCAAAATACTCTTATCTTGTATGCAAATTAACTTCTTAAAACTTGTTTAGTTCTTGAATGTGGAGAAAGTAAGGTATGTGTGGCAGGTTAGTGTGATGTGGCATTATATCTTTTTAAGAGGTAAAATGGCAAAATAATCTTCGAAATTTCCTCGTAAAGGTACAGCTAAATATAGTTAAAAACCAGGGCTTCAAAGTTTACATTAAATGAAAAGGACATAGTGGGTAGCTATATAAATGTTTTCAATTTTCATAAATTTAAGAAAAAATATGTCTGGAAAAAAATACTTTTGATAAGAAAATTACACTTGAATTAAACAGTTTCGCCTCGAAAAAAATCCAGTATATTAAGCCGGGTTGTGGTCTAATGGTAGATTCGGGGACTCCGGATTAGAATCTCTAGGTTCGAATCCCACTACAGCACACGTGTTTCCTACTTTCTGGCACCGTTATTTCCGTCTATTTGAAAGCAACCCCAAAATTGAAATATTTGAGTCAATCGTAAGAACTCAAATGTTTATTTTTTATATATATATATATATTTCTATGAAATGTTTGCCTGGTTCTGGTAATGTGTATGCATATGTAGGACATGTAGGTACATATGTAGTAATGTTCATATTTTCATTTTAACTCTCCTTTTATCGAATTCCGTATTGCGTTCCTAGAAATAACTGAAAATACCTATTAATACAACGATTTTTCCTTACTTTCGAACTTGCATACCTAACTTACCTAGAGGTTGTAGAATACCTGAAAATTATTTCAATACTTTATAACAGTTTTGCTCTTTCTTGAAATTCGTTATTTTTCCACGGTAAAGTATTCGAAATCAGTTGCAAACTATTCAATAAAATACCAAAAAGGGAAAATTTAAAACAGAAAAATAAGTCTTTTGCATAAAATATGAATATGTATAATAATTTTTAATAACTAAACATAGTGCACTATTATCCGCGTCTTCTGACTGTATCTAACCACCTCTTAATAAAAGTTTAATGCTTACGCATATTATTCCTTTCATTGCCTGATTTCATTGTGTTAAAGTTCCCGGTCTTTACATTAATAATTGAAATAGCATTCACTTCTGTAAGTCAAGTATCGAACAAATGAGCTTTAGAGATTCTATACAGTCTATTTACTTATTGAGAGCTTTTTCCAATCGATACAGTTCATATAACTTAACTCGAGGCTTTGCCGGTTAACTTTATTACACTGCATATAAATCTTATTCAACCCCCTATCAACGTAGCTACATTATATATATCAGAGTTACGTGATAAAAATGGTCTGTTGTTTAGCTTGCTATAAAAATTTGATTTACCATGTGTTTCCGTTAAATTTTTGCTGCACTGAAGTTGCCAGATTGCACACATTTATTTTTTTTAAATTAAAATTAGGTAGCAGTTTTAAGGACAAAGAGTTTTTTATTCAACTATTCGAAGATTCATGCGCGTAATGTCCAGTGTCACTAGTCGCTACCCAAAGTATTAATAAATTTCTCAACGTAAATTTTGTCAATTTAAAAATTATTGAACTGATGATGCTCAGTTGTAACTCTATTTCACGATATTTGCGCACGGAACTTGCAATTTACTAATCATTTTTATTCTATTATTATTTAAAGTATCCCTTGAAAGTTATAATAAAATACTAACTACAGTCTGTAAATTACCCTCTACTCTAGACTATCGCAATACAAGAAATAGGGTACGAACTCTGAATTCAGCGCTTTTTTCTCATTCAGCAAAATGGTTTCGTTGTAAAGAAAATAGCGCTTTTTCAATTACTTTTCACGTTTCCTCTCCGAATTCCCTCTCTGCGTCTCGTAAAATTTATCTACACTCCGTATTATCGGATTTTCTCGTAAATTAAAGTTATTTAACGTATTACGCGTACAGTGTACAAGTGTAAGCGGGCCGCTACTCTGTCAATAATTTATGATCGGTGTCTGTATCTCTCCCTTCCTTTATATTCACACCAGTTTCATTACTCCGGACTTGTTCATTCTGACTCCGCGTTATTTTTACATTTACCTACTTAGTCTTTCGTAAAATAATAAAATCATTTCAGATCACATTGCCTGTCTACTAAAATACCTACATAAAGCATTCAGACTACTGGTTTCATAAACTCGAATGATCTTAAAAATATGAATCTCCGTATAAAAACAAATATTATTTTTACTTTTAAAAAAAGCAAAACAAGGCGTTTCAGCGGCTACTACAATATGATTACTTTAATACCCATTTTTTAACTAGTTTTTTTTCGTAAATTCTTAACTAACTAACTAACCATCACGCCATTTTCCCGTAGGGCTAGGCAGAGAGGATAGAACGCGATACCACTCTGTCCTGATAGACTTCCTTTGCTTCCTCTACATTCATACATCTTCTCATGCACATACGCCGATTATTCTGACTTTTCACATGACCACTTTCAAGTACACGTACTTGGTCGAGCCATGTCTTTCTCGGCCTTCCGCGGCTTCTACATCCAGGCACACTTGCATTTAAACTTCTTTTAGCCGTTCTTTCATCACTCATTCGCTCCACATGACCAAACATTTTATTGTCAATTCTTAAATTCAAAATAAAAAATGTGTGCGTTTAATGGGACATAAAAATAATTATGTGATTCTTATTAGTATTAAGCGAAATCGAAATAAAAACGATCATTCAATTTCATTTTTGTATTCTTCTTTTGGTTAAAAAAGCTCCTTCGTGTACGATGCCGAGGCATTTTACCGTGTGATTTTTATTAATGAATTCAATATTGGCGATACAAAGATAACATTTCCATTATAACATCTGTCGCCTTTATCGCTGTATTGGGCTGTTAACGGAGTTAACACGACATCGGAGTAAGGCAACAACAGCTTATCTAGAAATACGGAAGTGGTATATAATTGTTTCCTTTCCATGTTTCCTTTCCTTCGCATTCTTCACTTGTGTTATCTCCTTTTTATTACGGCCTTGTTTTGTCCCTGTAAATTCGTTTACCCGCCAAATGCAGACAGTGACAAATGCCCGTAAAAACTTATATTCACGGCACTTACTTTTACTTCAACAGGAGGGAGGGAATCTACCTCTACCCGAGCCTGCTCCCGCGGGAGTCAACCCTTTGCTTGAAGTTTTAAGTAATTTACTAATTCAAATAGTTTTATTCCCGTTAAGTGCTTTGGTGATTGCGAGAAAAAACAGAACTCTAGAACCTTAAGTCGGAGTTTGGGAACACAACCCTCATTATATTCAATATTTCTTTATCTACGATTGATCATTATGATCAAAGTATGCTGACCCTTAGGTGCGGATAAAAGAAAGGAGGAAAGTTCTATAACCACTCATTATTAATTGGTGTATTTTCCATATATTTGAAATCACTAACTTCAGAAACACTGTTCAACAAGATAAAATCAATGTTAGTGAATTTATTGTGCTTAAAAGAAAGGTCAAACGTTATTATTTGATTTATATATAATATTTACATTACAAAATAAGTGGAGAAAATGACTTTTGACTGTTGAAATTCATAACTTTCTCTACAAATTGAGACTCAAGTCAGAATATTGTTAAACCGGAGTTAGTGATTTCTGCCTGAACTTCCACGGTATATATCAAATGTACTTTTTATTTTAAATAATATGTCAACCGATTTGTTGTGTTTGTTACAGGTAGAAGAAATACGGGCTATGATAGACAAGATCCAGGAAAATGTGGAGGAAGTTAAAAAGAAGCATAGTGCCATCTTATCTGCACCGCAATCAGATGAAAGTAAGTCATTTTAATGTTATCATTTTATTACGCACTCAAATCATTTTTAGCTAATCGTTTATTACTTCCGCTCGCAACAAATTGTTTAAATATTGTAATTAACGAGTATTTTTATATCGTATTGAGAAAATCCAATACGTTTTTGTGGGTTTTCCAGGTGAGATAACTTATTTTGCGTTAGAATTATTTGATCATATTCCTCTCGTGTGTGGTTTACAATGCATAATGAGATTTCTCATTCTTTTATACAAAAATCCATTCGGTATTTCGCTGCCTTTTTCCAGGAAATCCTTTCCCATTCTGAACGTTTCACGAACTTTTCCCTCCACTCGATTCTCCACTCCTGGTGATGACGACTGACTCCCCCTCCCCCTCCCCCGCCGGCCTAACCGCTCCGTAATAAATAAATCATTCATCCTTACAATAGCGTACATCATTAATACTTTTATACCACAATGTCCCATCACTTAGTCACGTCTCGGGCTAGTCTCGCCTCCGCGGCACCTAGATTCATTCAATCGACTGCTATTTCCACATGAACACAACTTATTAACAAATCTTTTAACTCGTTATTATTATTTAATAGAATCAACAAGCCAATTTTATTGTAATATTATCTATTCAAACATTCTAACTATGGTGTTTTTTAACAAATCTTTAAGATTGTCAGAGACGATGTTAGTTTAAAAATTAACTAAACTGTGATTATATTCCGGATCGCTGCCTTTTTTTTTTACCATAACCCCCTAAGTTGAATTAAAAATAAATAAAACAAATAACCAGCGACCATAAAAGTTTTAAAAATGTAAATTGTATTGATTATTGCTACAACGGTTGCTATACAAAAATTTTAAATTAGGGTTTTTCGCGTTTATTTATCAAATGCAATGAATGAATGCAATTCCTTGAATTTATGTGCATTTAGTTCGTATAAAATTTTATTTGAGTTGGTATCCAACAGCTCATATTTCAAAACGCTAAGAAAAATTACTTCACAGAAGTGATAGCAGGTGTTACGAAACGGAATAAATTAACGATCATGATAAATCAAATCTTTGATAAATCATTCAATATTTAATAAAACTTATCACACGTGCCTCAGTTCGGCACGAGTTGATCCCAAAGAACTTGATAATATTATGTAAAAAGTTAAAACATTTTCTTAAAATACATAACTGAAAAAAATGGCCCCCCTCTCAACAAGATAAATATTTTTTAAAGCGTTTTTACCACTTTTCTTTATGTTTTATGTGCATTTATATTTCGTTATGTAGGAATTACGGAATTGAACTCCTGGATAAATTGCTAAGAATCACACAAAACATTTTGTCAGTAAACTCTTTATACAGCCTATTTTCTCGGCGCGTACTATTTATTTTTCCCACTTAGAGTATACATAAGCAGTATACCTCCTCTAAGTTTTTCCCATCAGACCTACGACGCGCGACGTAGGAATGATTTTTTTGGTTGGTTATTTCTTGTTGTTTTGTATCCCAAATCGTCCCCCAAGTTCGTGTTCCCCGGAGATAATTTAATTTGGAGTTGGAAAGTGTTGACTCTTCCGTCGCCTTCATTCAATAACGCGCCACCAAGTGTAATTTGGTAAGTTATTTGACGAGAAACGACGATGTGAGAACTTTCAGACAATTCCATTTCACCCGCCCTAATGTTCACGGCTTCTCTGCTACCAACTCCGGAACAACAATCCTACCGATAATGTCTGTATAGTATTTCAAATTATAGTTAACAAAGTATTGACATACTATTTCCAAGCCACTCATATTATGTCTGTACCTACCTATTTATTTATCTATATAGTGGACCTGACTTGGAGATGGCAGTTTGTGGAATCCATATGTTCCACGTAGGAAGCGGATATGGTATGATGATGATGATGTATCTACCTTTACGTTTATACCTCGCAGATATCCAGCTCTCCTGAAAATACAAACATAATTCATGATTCTCAAGCTATTTCAGGAGTTTTCAGTAATCCACTGAAACATATTTCAGAATCTCCGAGATGGTGACCTCTAAGCATTGTTTTATAACTATTGTTTCTTGGTCATTAATTTATTTGTAGACAAATAACTAAGATTTAATTAAAATAAAATGAATACCCGATGAATCGTTCGACAAAGAATGATTGAGAACAAGATGCACATAGTTTTTCTCCGTGCATAGGCCAAAATCCCAAAAGTTAAATTGGCGGTTTTTTTAAATACATCGCTGATCTTTTCTTCTTTATCAAAATACATTTTTTCTACACTTTTCCAGCCTCCGTGTTCTATTCACGCCTCTTTAGTTCATTTCTCTTTTTATATTGTATTCCGTAGGTCGGGTCGGGCGGGGAATTCATTACGTCGCTTTCCATTCATGGTCGATTCTCGGTTTCCCCCACCCCCACCCCCGCTCGCCGCGGGTGCATACTCCTGAAGAGAATTATCGACACCCCGGGCGATATCTACCCAGTTTTCAAGTTTCCCACTCGACTTGGATGCATTATCATTTAACCGATCTATCTCCTCCTCTCCGCCGCCGCTTTTACAGAAAATTATTTCACTTAATGTCATCGGCCACCAATGTATTTTTTTATATTTTTAATGGAAAACGTTTATTTTAAACCAAATCTGTCGGTAGTTTATAAGAATTCCCTTCTAATGCAGATAACCTGTAAAAAAATTAAATTACAATATTTTATATCTTATATATAAGTGAATAAGTTTTGTTAAGGAAGTTTTCGGATATTAAATAAATGTACGTTTTTGTAAATTAAGTCACTATTATGAATAAATATTTTACGCCATTATCTTATCATATTTTGGGTTTATTTTAACCCATTTAGTTTTATCAAACTCTTTCATTGAACTTGTCTACGAACAGGAATCCATCCATCCCCGCATAAATCGTTTTACAAATGTGTATAAAATTCGTGTCCTATTTCAAATATCTTTTCCGTTACTATGTACATCTCAACGATCAGAACATATTGATACTCTTATCAGAAAATACCCTGGAACGTAATATGTGAACCGATTTTCCAATATCCAACGATCCCACACTCACAATACACGAATCGAAATGCCACGAACGTCATCGACGAGCCAAGGGGGTGGAATTCACCACTTTGCATTCGTCACGCGGTCGGCATTCTGATTCATGGGATCCTGCATAAGGTTAGGGATTTCCAGGGATTTACCATTGATTGATACGCCTTACCCTTTATTCTCCACACCCATCCCACTACCTTGGGACACCCGTATTGTGTTCATAAAAATCATGTGTAATTTTATAAGTACTAGGCGACCAAAATAGTTGATCACGCGATAACAGATTTATATAGTCATGGCATGAAAACACAGACTAGAATTTTTGGTATACGAAAATGTTAAAAACTGTATAAAATTATCCACAGGATGTTCATGTACCTACTAACAAGTATATAATATTTCTTATTAATATTGAGTTTCCATTATCTTGCTCTTTATTTTGCTGATATTTATTCATGTCAAACCAATGCATTACAAGTAAAGTATGTAATCGGTACTTCTCAGTTGAGTTTCTGTATAAAACATAAATATTATAGAAAATGTGCTTAAAATTGCTGCATTACCTAAATATTGACTTAAATTATTGACCGTTCCGTGTGTTGAACAATAAGTTTCATCACCTTCTATGAAATGTTTCTAAAATAATGCAAGCTCTATGCGGTCACTATCTTGGAAGTATTTCGCTTCGAATAAGTAAGAACTCGTCTCAATCTTTTGGGAAATCTGAAATTCGGCAGACCAAGGTTAGTGTGCTTAGTGCTTGGTAATTCGGGCGAGAAACCACAGAATGTGTTACACAAGATCGATACGGTTATGGTTTTCTGTAAAGCACAACATTTCTGTACACCTGGCTACATTTTGCTGTATCAAAACAATGCGTTTAGTTTAAGGCATTTGATTTTTCGACTTCTTACCATATATATATGTAGTTTGTAGTGAACGCTTATTTTAATCTGTGCAATCTTACGATATTTGCTCCAATTAAAAATTTTACGTTCAATTTAACGTTCAAGAAGTTCGTAGAGGTCAAATAAATATTTTATTTTAATTTTTTAACAAATCAAGAGAAAGAAAGAAAAAAAAACACATTTTTACTATGTGCAATCATTAAATCACTTGAAAAATAAATAACCGTTCGCTACAGGATATGAACCTGGGTCCTTCTGATCACCGGTCAGCTTCTCTATCCACTGAGCTAAACGATCGGATATTTACGTCGAGATTTTATGACTACTTAATTCATTTCACTAAAATCACCTACAAAATGTGGTCTTGCCGACAGACTTGGCCCTTTAAATATTTTTTAAATCGCATAATCTCAACTACGTGTATCTCCACTAGGATGTCGTAATGACGAGAGTAACATTAAGTTTGTCTCCAGTCTGCAAATGGCGCGTCGCGTCCTACGAGTGTAGTTAGGAATTATTACAAGGGACTGAACATTCTGGTACTTGTGTAAAGGGAACGCGAACGGTGCCAGTGCTCTGTAACTCTGTAGGATGTCGGGACCGCAGATTTAATTAATATGGAAATTCCCCCACCCTCTCGCGGAATATTTTAGTTTTATTATTTGGTAAACTCCGGGAACTAATTTGATATATTATTATATCCAACTGTTAGCCTTTTTACGGGCCGTATCTGGCTGACGTCATATCCTATTAACATCGTCTCGTTTCGAGCTAGGAAATAATCTAACATTCCTAACGTTCTAGTTTTGGCTAATGGTATTATATTTATTATGATTGGAGTTCGTGTTGATAGCCAAACTATGAGTATCCATGAATTACAAATCGCTATAAAACGATATTAAAATATGTAGTCTATGAAAATATATCATTAACAAGTTGTAATATTATGTTACTTATACGAGTATATATTTTAGTGCTATTACGTCTCACTACTTAACTATTTTATTTACTAGATTAGAAGAGACTAATAAAATAATTGCATGAAAACGAATAGTTTTATGTAAACTTCTTTTGCAATAACCTACTTTTTCTTTTAGTTTTATTTTTTATAAGTACTTTCAACTAAGAAAATCTTCTCTAAGCGTTATTAGGTATATTCTGAGAAAAGTAATTCCATAGAATTATTACTTATTTAAGTCTACCGATTTCGGAATAACCTACCCATCGCCTGGACACGTTTCTAAACACGACTGAGATATAAAAAGGAAGATGAAAATCCCAATGTAAGCGATTTAGAAAAAGTTTGTTATTTCGATGTCCAGGGGACGCGGACGTGATGAATAGGGGAGTGTACCCCGGCCTCGGCCTCCCCGGGTCGGCACACGGCTACTGGCTGCTGGCGGAGACAGGCGGTCATTTGTCAGGCCGACCGCGGGCTGTTTACCCCCTGACCAGGGTTGCCAGCTATCTCGGAATTCTATTTTTGCATACTTATGTATACAGATAATGTTTTTTGGGTTGTTTTGCCGTGTTTGTGGGCTTTGTGATGCCGACGTTTCGGAGCACATTGCGGTGTCCATCTTCTGGGCTGAAGGCCGTGAAAATCTACGAACTTTGACATATATTTTGTACCTTCTTGATTTATTAGTATTGTTAACTTGTTAAATTGTTTTTTCTATGTATACTACTATTTAAAAACGGTTTTATATTCTTACTTTAGTCCCGGATTGAGTTTAAGTAACTGAGTTTAAATACAAGACCAATGTTTTATGAATTACTTGTGTACATCATGATGTAACAAAAATTGAAAATAAAATAAGTTTCTGAACAAGAAACTGTACAGTTTTCGATCCCGTATAAAGTGCGCATAATACATTATATATCAAATTTTTCATTGACAATTCCGATGCGACTGCGAAATATCTATGAAATAATAGTTGGCAACCCTATTGTAAGCGGTGCAGGCTTCACGTGTATACTGTATGTGCCATTTTAATCCTGAGATTGAAAATGAGTGTAACAGGGTTGTGTTAACTCCCACGTCAATCATTCGAATTGAACAATTCACCTTTTTTTTGTTGTGCCACTTTTTCACTAAAATGTACTTATCTGTTTTTAACCAATGTAATTTTAACGCCAAATTTCAAATTTCTTTTTTGATTTAACATAGCTCTTTTTTATGTTAATTTGTTCATACATTAAACTAATATATACTGGATCCGCCACGATGAGAAACTCTCTGGTACTTCGTTCCGAACGAGGATCGGAAATAGAAGAAGGACTTACCAGAGCTGGACTCAACAAGGGCGGGAAATGACGATGAAGGACCACCAGGAAGGGCGAAGTATCCTGGAATACTCTGGAAACACCACGTCGAACTAGCGCGGCGGGACACAAAGCGAGGGGCACAGCACACTTTTACTCACTTTCACCGAGGGGGATTTCGGGAATTGGTTTCTGGAAGCTTGGAGATGGAGCGAGTATGACGAAGGGATTTTGATGGAAATAAACGAGGGAAGAACAGGTCTTGGATTTAACAGGAAGAATGGATGATGACGAGTTCGAGGTAATGTTGCTGCGCTGAGCGAATATTCAAGACTGAATTGGAGTTGGAAAACAGGTGACAATCGGAATGGAATGGGTGAAGGTAGGGAATAAATTTTGAAAGGAATTCGAACTACCTATCACCAGAGAGTATCATTAATGGCCAAACCACATACCTTATTAAATATAATATCGTATTGATTTATGGTGAAAATAATTTAACAACAGTATTGTTCTCTATACTGTAAATAAAAGTATCGTAGCTCTTTTTAATAGTTGAGTAGTTAAAGAATCTTCAGGTGGTAAACAGTTTGTAGGTTAATAATGTTATATTCTGGAGTTGCTGAGCTTTTGGTATGTTCATCTTCTCCCCGAGAAGCTCTCACCGAGCTTTTTCATTTGCCGAACTTATTTCGGTAAGTGCTTCTACCAATTTGGTGGAATTATTCCGGGCAGAGCAGATTACAGCGTCCTGTAGTTATGCTGCGCCTCTCTATACACTATACACGAACAGTACGAGACTAATTTATTCGTTCAATAGGTTATATTAAAAAACCAAAGATCTACGTCACAAATTCATTCATTATACCATATCCGCTCCCTATGTGGAGCATGCGGAATCCACAAACTGCCTCCAGGCCAAGCGATCGGCCGCCAGCCAGCAAAATAAATATATAAAACAATACAACAAAATGCAATTCAAGTGGTAATTTCCCTCGTTTTTTATTCCCCCCTCCTTTAAAAATGACCGATAATCTTATTACCTTCCTTTAATTTAAGTATTTTTAGTATTTAGTATTTATTTACTTATTTATTTACGGCACTTGCCTTTTACAAAAATACACTTTAAATACAGCGAAATTTATAAATTAAATATAAATAAAGAATTGTACTCTTGTGCTAAATTGTAACAATTATTTTTTACATTGGTATAAATAATATATCGAAGTATGCTTCAAACGAATACACAAGAATATAAATATAGTGAAATATACTATCTGTTTACACTGTACAAATAAAAGTATTGACAGGAGTTTTCAACCCATTACTAAAATTAAAATTTAAAGAAATTTCTAAATGGAAAAAATCTACATATAATATGTAAAATAGCGTTTAAAATAGACTTAAAAGGGAACTTTAAAATGGACTTTTTTTATTATTTTTTGTTATTTTTAAAAAGAAATCTGTGCAATCTTATGATATTTGCGCATATTTCAATTTGTAAATACTATTTTCAATAAAACCTAAGCGGCTTGTGCTTGAAAATAGGAAATCGTTAAATTAAGTTAAAGTTTTATTATCTTTTAAATAATTGTAACGTAACGTTTTTAGAAATAAAAATGGTAATTAAGACGATTTATATGTGTTATTTGCCATCGTGCAATCTTTATTCGCTTAAATTCTCGCTTTGAACAGAAGAGCACTTCACCACGGGTATTCGTGGCGCAGCGGAGTTGCACTGTCGGCTATTATGCAAAACCGACGCTATAAACTCCAGCTGCATTCTGTATTCTGTAAACCGCAGGGCTCGGTTACTGGCTCCTGGTAACTGCTACCGGTTGCTGTGTTGACACTATCCCCCGAGCTTACGGGCCTCGGCCTAGCCGCTTGTTGACTCCTGCGTCCTGCTGCATAATATCGTACTATGGAATATATATGCATACACTGGATTCACTGATAATCCATTGTGTTTCACTATTCAACCTTATAAGCCTACTGTAAAAGTGACGCGATTTGTTTGGCAATTTTGTGGAAAATTCAGCCTTTTTCAAAGGAGAAAATGCGTTTGTTCATTTAAATACAGTTATATTTTAGAGTAGTATTTTCAATAGGAAAAACAGTGAACTCCATACAAAAATATTTATTTAAAAATACTCAACTTAAAGCGCCGTATAAAAAACTTCATTAGGCTAGCTTTATACGGGATAGTAAACTGCACAGTTTCCTGTGCAGTCTGAAAACTGACCCGTATAAAACGAAAACTGTATGGCCGACGCGACGTTTGGCTGACATTACAGTTAATGTTTTTTTACGTAAACGTTTAAGTAAATATTGGTATATTGTATGCTTTTAAAAACGTAAAAAACAAATAACATATTTACATTATTAGCTATATATACAATTTCCTGCGAGCAAACATACGATAATAACTAGCGTGTCTTTTGACAGATTGCACAGTTTTCTGAACAAAAAACTGTGCAGTTTTCTGTCCCGTATAAAGTCCGCATACTTTTCGGACTTCTCTCATAGGAATCTCAATTTTCACCTCTTATTTTGCGCTGGTACTCGTGTTCTTTTGAACCCCTTATTTTAATGAAGTGCCATAATGTTTCAGCTGAATTATAATTATTATCAGAGGTCGTGGGTGACAGAGGACTGAGAATTTCCTGTTAGGTCTGTTCTATTTACATATTCCCTTGGCATAAAATTGCCATTAGTTTGAATCGCGTGCCACGCGGAGTATGTTAGTAGCGGGTAGCGCTAACGTGAAAATGTACTCCTACGTCCTCGATCCTCGGTCCTCGGTCCTCGTAATATTACGCTATGGAATGAATAAAAATGCACGTAAACCCCCAGTGGAGTCGTACTACCTACTACAAATGTTCATTATGCAAGGATTAATTTTCTAGAGGCGCAATTAGACTTTATTGCTTTTAGATTATTTTAATGTTTTAAAATCCGCCTCGTAGCATAATAGTAGGGCATTAGGCTACTGTGCATGAGGTCGCGGGTTCGATTCCCGTAAGGGGTCAACATGGAATATTTATTTACGTGTGATTTTCATATTAATATTTCATGTCTGATACCTTGGACTGGTTTTAAAGCGTAAGACTGATCATCTTACCTTCATGTAATAAAATGATCGAGACACACTGCACTTCGTGTACGATGCAGTGCCCTATGCGCCATTGGGTGCGGAAAAGAGAAAGAAGTAGTAGTAGTATCTACTTTATTCTAGAAGTTTAACAAAATTGTGAAGAAACGCCAATTTCAAAATGCTAATATCACAATTTTTTCACTATGAATTCGATTTTATTTCACATACAATTAACGCAGTAATTTTCAGTATCTAAATAGTAACATTTGGAGTTTGCCGAATACTTGTAGACATACACTAGATTTGTGTACATGACTGGCTGTATCTATTATGATTGAATAGACGAAGAAGTTTGTAACGGAACAGAGCTTATAATTTGTAAATACTCACTGGAGTTTTTCTCGTAGTACTATTATAGTACTATCTTAGTTCTAGTACTCCTAGTACTATCCTAGTTCCCTCCTAGTAACATTGAGTGTGCAAGTTTGTGCAAATTGTATGCAATTGCAGTAATTATGTGCAAGTTGCAGAGCGCAGTGTGAAGTGGCCCCCGGGCCGGGCACCGTGGCTGCCGTGTCAGGGTGACGTCACACAGGGTCGCAGGAGAATCGATACTGCCATTAACCGCCGGGATTCGCCTACAGCCGGCAGCACGGCCTTCACTCTGTTTTACATCTAAAGCCAGTTTATGCAATTGCATTCTAGTGGCGATTACGTTCATACGAGCAATAAAATGCTGTAATTTTATCTGTGCACTGAAAAATTCCACATTATATAAATACACTATTTTCAGACTGAAAATATACGATATTTATATAGTCCGCCTCGCGGTGCTGTGGAGTGCATTTGCTTCCATGCATTGAGGGTTTTATTCTCGACGGGTCAATATTTATTTATATTCATTCAAATTTAATACAAATAAAATTATAAAATACATTTTACTTCCTAACTAGGCCCTAGACCCGTTTAAAGGCAGTAGATATATAAAGTTGACATACAATTTTTGTTCATACATTGACGTTAAAATTGACAAACATAATTTTTCAAACATAAAAAATTTTTTATTAAATTTTACAAATCTGGACACAAGTTTAAGATTCATTACAGATTCATCATCATTTTCGTTCTTGGTCACGTTTGACAACTGTTTTATGTTCGATACAAAGTTTAGGTTATTTAACCCTTATCACTTTCCGTAAGTGATAGAGATTTAAACGAATTCATTTTTTATTTTTAGTTTTTTTAAGTTAGTGTTTCATAGTAGCACATGATCAATCGTATTATTTTGTGAATTTTTCAGCATATTCACAGCTTTATGATTCCATTTATTACCGTAGTCAATGTTTTGTTTTTAAAAAGTGGTTATTGTTCAATTTGGATAGTAATCACATATTTTGATCAAAACAAAATCACGCAAATTCAAAACCAAGCCTTTTCTAGAACAGAGTCCATTAAATTTTATTGTTCATATTAAAATTATTTTGTGACATTGAGTTTTACAGCGCAGCGGTGCCGGTGGACAAAATAAAACACTTTGCTCCTTTAACACGTAAATGTCTATGTAGGTACCATGTCGTAAACTCAATGTGTTCGATTTTGAGCTGAATCTCGTTTCTAAAAATTTTTCCCCTTTTGGCTCTGAAGTGATGCCCAGAAATTTGATATTATTATATACTAGTTAGTTCAGTTAATTTAATTCAGTCATAACACATCAACTTTTTAAAATGGTATTTCTATGACTGATATTTTTTTTAAAGCTGATTTTTATTTATATATGTTTTTTTAAATATCAACGCCCATAGGGCTTTTACATTGCTAAATAAATAGCATTTTTTCTTTCTTAATAAATCCATGAAATAAACAACATTTTGAGCGTTCCCAAATACTTACAAGCATAAAATTTCTGCTAAAATGCTTGGCAATTTTCTCAATGGATGACAGAGAGTTTTCGCATGTTAAGCGTCGCACCATTTCCTTGTATACATATACAAGTTCTGATAATCGGCAGATATGGATAGCAAATACTAGGCGAAATGGAGAATGTTGTAATACAATACATCAAGTGGCACTTAACCCAGGCAATGGCAGGCAATAAGCCCTGTAAACGCCCAAATATCCATATTCTCTTCCAAACTTCTCGTCTCTGTTGAGATGTCAAATTGTAATTGAAATCCATGAAAGTTCAAATTTGATGCGTGATCAAGGGCTGTGAATACGCATAAATGTTAAATTATAATAAATAAGTTTATCCAGTATGTTCTTGGTTACAGTTATTATAAGTAAATACAATATTTAAAATATATTTGAATTATACGTAATTTTAAAAATCCTTAAATGGATAGGTCTTTTTCCTATTTTATGGTATCTGTGAGGTTCAGATATTCAATTAACGTGTAAGTTATTTTAACAAAATAATACTAATTCTAATTCCGACTAGTGAAAAATATGTTCTTATCAGTAAATTAATGAAAACGCCAAATCTCGTATGAAGAAATCAAATTACACAAATCACAATCTTTTTTCCTTTTTATACTTTTTTCCCATAAATTTCCTTTTCCCGACGTTCCACGTAATAACGCGTGACATTGATAAATGTATTAAGCGCCATTTTGCGGACATTTCATTGTTTTAGCAAGCTGGCAGACGAACACATAACATGTATAATATGAGAGTAAATGACGTCTTCCATCGCTGCCTCCGAAGAAATGGGAACCTTCTGTTGGGCAGAATATGTTTTTCTTTCTCAAAACTTCCTTCTTCCTAACTCATATAGGATGTAATGAATTTATGTATTTTTTTGTCCCTCTTACTTCCGATGTATTTGGTGCTAGGATTATTTACACTATATATTATTTAAACTAATGTTGTCACAGACGCATTTTCACTTTGTGTTATTACTACCAGTTAAGTAAGATGTTTTTAATTATGTTAACAAATAAACACTTTTCGCTAACTCTCCTGTCTTGGAAGAATAAATTAATTTCGCTTCTGATATTAGAAATCCGTTTAAGTAAAAAGATTTCCACTGATGCCAGCAACTTTAAAGAAAAATACAATCAACGGAAGGAAAGAACTTCAGTCTTAATTGGAAAATATCGGCGGCACTTACCGCGCCCCGAGATTTTTACAGAAACTCGTAATGGAGAAAATCCTGATGGGTGGTTTTTCCAATTTTCCTAATACAACAGGAATCTTCAGCAGATTAAATTTTTGTACGAAAAGCGTAGAAAGGTTCGTATTACAATAATTTACTTCAATCCACAAATCTAAATATGAACTCAAATATTTCCAAACGATATATTTATGTTGTATCTAAAACATCGTTGTTACTAGTTGAAAGTAAAAAGAAATTGACAAGACTATGAACATGACCTTTCGGTATAAAGTTGTCTCATCCACATAAAACATTTTTTCTGACTGCTTTAAGTTTAAGTTGTCATATTCTTCTTGAATTGACTCAAAGAAAAGCTTATTTTTCCTTTTCAAAAGTTCTTTTCCTCGACGCTTTGGTATTATATTATTTCTACTTATAGTTTTCATAACCAAGTTAGTTGAATTCCAATGTGATTTCGGACATTATTTAGCCAGGATTTTGGCGTGAGATGGTAATATTTTAATTTTGTCGAAAATATGCGTTTTCTGTAAAATATTTTGACTGCAATAAAAAGTTTTCAAGTGCGAGTTTTCATACATTTTTCAAACCTTACACAAAAAAAAAATTTTTTGTTCCTAATTGTGTTTTTGAGAGTAGTTTTCTTTTTAAACCTCGGCCTTCTGAATCTTGGATATAAGCCCAAAATATATCCCCAGATTAAACAAAAAAATAATAGTTTTTACAATTTCCTTAACGTTGCGAAATATAAAAGGCTATTGATATATTTTTAAAACTTTTTTAACCTTATTCTCTATCACTATGAAAAGAGTACGGTCTATGACGTCACTGGCACTAAGAAGTCTAGACTACAGACTAGATTTCATTTAAAAGCCAGGGGCGTCATACGTGACGATTTTTAACGATTTTGCTACGAGTACAGACACCATTAAATTTGGAAAAGTATTTTTGTACTATGTTCTTTTATCAATAAATGTCCCAAGCCCAAGGAGGGTTGAAATATATTATTATATTGGCAAGGCTAGCCATTTATTAACTCGTCTGAAGTTATACCAAAATTATTAAGTTGCTTTTCGGTTTTTAGGGGATGTTTATAATATTATGGCATTGTCGATGTTGGCCAGTAATAAAAGTATAGCCGATCGCAGCCAGCTTTTCATATTATAATATATTACTTTCAGTACCTACCGCTGAGAGAACGGTGGCGGCGGACGTAGCACCTATGATATATATTCATTTCAGTTTAAACATACTGCGTGAACTTGGAGGGTGTATACAGAGGATATTTTAATTACTTTGATATGAGTATTTATTTATAATGACGCTATGTAATATATTCGTGTTGTGTTTCTGGTTTAAGTTTAGGTTTGGTTTTAGAATAGATATCGTGGTATAAAGGTTCAGTTGTAATGCCTAAATTATACACATATCCTGAGTAACCAACCAATTCGTACTTTTCAATATTCATCGAATGTATTTTTATTCCCAAAGAACCTGTTCTCCCGCTCCTTATCTCATGATTTGGTTAGTATTCGAGGATATAAAAGTGAGTGCGATCCGTATAATCCAATTTTTTTTTTTCATTTTTTTTTTTCCCATCTTTTAAGTATAATCCAATATCAACAAAAGAAAACAAGATTTTTTGCACATTTCATAAAATCTTGAGTTACGGCTAATGTACTGCAGTGTTGCATCACCATTCCAAAAGGAACCTTTTACCACACACAGGCACAGATCTTAAAGGGTAAATAAAATTATAATTTGAACGCTCCATGATAACCTCCCCATCCGATAGTGCCGACTGCCGACTCGGTTTGAGATTTCAATACACAGCAAACGAAAAAATCCTCTCACTTTATTTTCATTGAAAGCTCTCATACTTGATCTGTCTGTTTTTCACCTTGTACACTTTTTCAGACATTTTTATTTTCCGCGTGGAATACAAATATAGTTGATTACCCAAATTTCCAACAACTTTATTTTGCCTCGCTGTTTTATTTGTTTACCGTCGAATAATATTTTAACTCTCGGCTATATTTATCGGTGTACTTGCGGTGACTTCAATATTTGTTTTTGACTGCAAAGTTTTTAATACCCGCGGGCCCAAAATGAAATACAAAATACTTCCTCTGTCCTCACTTCTCCCAGGGTAATTGTTTCTGTCTTCTCTTTCTGGAGAACATAATAAATAGAACTCCATTCACCTGGAACAACGACCTGAATACCGCAAACTTGAGAAAGATTTTACTATTTACACATAATGAAAATATTTCACACTTCAGAACATGGACTCGACCGACACGTGTACTCGCAATCTTTAGCGATGTATAACAGATTTTATTCAGACACTGGGAATCAAAGGGTAGCAATTGTTTATTGGAAATTAAAAAATATCTACCAAGTCAAACGTTATAACGGTGTACTAAATCATTTACGATTGAGGAGAGAGAAAAAGGAATAAAAGGAAAAAGTGACTAAACGACATAATATCTGAAAAGGAAAATGAAACCTAGCGACATGATATTATTTCACTTGGTATAATTTTGTTTGATTTATAAATCACTATTTTCGTGTTTAATATTATTTACAAATTTACAAGTGTACCATAACGATACCTGTTTCTTATGTGTTGGTTTGGTCTCTAAAATCTCATTGAGGCAACAATCTCAAGAGCGCTCAGCGATATGTCTTGATTTGGTAGTGAAATGTATGTAGAACAACCCCCGCCCCACGTCGCGCGTCATGTATTCCGCGCGCCGTTTTAACTCGTCGTTCATACCTCCAGGCTGTCTTTATTTCCGTGTTCACGTGCTGAGCAACAAGCAAGTCGCGTGCGCCATGTTTCTCTAACGAGCTTCCTTGCGAAACGCCAAAATACTATTTGATAATACTATAGCGGTTCTTTTGTCTCCGTTCCGCGCATCCCTGTAAGCAAAGATGGGTGTATCGGCTTATCACCCTCCCCCCTCTTCCAACTCAACTACAACGTAACCTTTCGAATCTCAGACTGATCGCTTTTTCATATGATTACGTCTCTGAAATTAATTTAAGGTTAGAAAAGATTCGGGTTGTGTAGGGGGTAGTAACGTAATAAATCAGCATGTGTTTTACATAATACAATTGGGTCAGAGTTCTTTTTATGTCTTCCAAAAACAAGCGGATTTTTTTAATCTGACATAATGTTAAACTATGCAAACCCTTGTAAATTTTTGAACTTTTGGTAAACTTGCACTCGATACAATATTCGTTCTCACGTGCGATATCATTAATTTTGTCGCTTGGCCTTTGTTTCTGACGTTTTCGTCGTTCAAGTAAACTGATGTGTAGTTCTAATTATATTGAATGCTAATTGTTCTCGTAGCATAGAGGTAGCGCATTTGGCTACCGCGCATGAGGCCGCGGGTTCGACTCCCGTAGGGGGTCAACATGAAATATTTTCATATTAATATTTCATGCGTGATACCTTGGATTGGTACTGAAACGTAAGACTGATCATCTTACCTTCATGTAATAAATTGATCAAGATTCACTGCACTTGGTGTACCGATGCAGCGCTATATGCACCATTGGGTGCGGATAAGGGAAGTAAGGTGGTAGTAATTGTTCTTCTAGATAGAGGAGAATTCTATTACTAATTATAAGTTTTCCTCGTTTATGCTGAAAATATATTTTCTCGTTAATATCACTGCGCCAGCGTTCTTTTCCCTGGGAAAAGTTTTCCCTTGGAGTCAGAATCCGTAATATATTTGCCATTACTCGGTTCCCCTGTGCCAGTGCAGCTCCCTCAGCTCGCTGGATGTTGACATTACTCGGTCACAATATTTCACTGAAACTTTGGAATAATTCCGTGTACAATCACGAGACTATGTAAGGGAACAATTTTATTGAGATTTATGACGACTTTTGCTCACGAAGCTTCCTGGATGTTATAAAAAGTTCGTGTTTTATTTAATTTGTTGATGTGTGGTATATTATTTTACTCGTATCTTGGATAGGATTCGAATGTTGTCAAATAATAAAAAAGCTTTCTAGAGAAATTTAATTTTGAATTAGCGAATTTTCCGTCCTGTACTTATTTTACAATCATATCGAAAATATTGATGCAAGTTTTCTTTCAGTGTATTTTGGGAAAATGGAAATTGTAGTGTCATTTATAATACTGGCACTGAAACGTTGACTGATTATTATTTTTACCGTCATATAATAAAATATCAATATAACATGCTATGTATATCTATTAACTGATTAACAAACAAACCATCGTGTCATTTCTTCGAAGGGGTGGGCAGAGAAGACAGAACGCCACCCCACTCCGTCCCGGCACACTTCCCTCGCTTCCTTCACAGTCATACATCTTCTCATCCCGCACGCTGATTATTCCGACTTTTCACATGTCCACTTTCAGGCACTTGTACTTTATATTTAATTACAATAATGTTATATTTCTGGAAACAACCGGACTAAGTAAAAAGTACTATAAGTAAATAGTTTTGAATTTCTGAAAATGATTTTTTTGATTCCGAAGTAAATTCTGGCGTTTGATATAAACCTATGTAAATTTTGACCTTTAGCATTGGTATAAAAAATACCCTTTCATTTGTTGATTGAACGTGTAAAAGCTCAATTCCCATCCGTACAAATATCGCGTATCCCAGTGGTGAAATAAAGTGGCTGGAGAAAAATATTCCCGCCGAAAAATGGCCGCCGGCGTTTAGTACGAAACGTTTCGCGTAGGTCGTGGTTATTGCAAATTGTGTGGGAGGTTACTGGGCTATCTACCCACTGCCTACTATCTACAGTACCGAGCGATGGCGCTGGGTGGAGGATCTGGTACCTCTGGCAGTAGGTACTACGTGTCTTGTGGGCAGGGTTTTTTTCGCCTACAAAGAATTACCTAAAATTTTAGACATAATTCGGGGATATTTAGATAGGCCGACCACTACACTGTTTTGCTACATGTGTTATATTGACTTAACGATCTATAACTATAGGTTTGACACACTATACAAACCATAGATTACGTACTTGATAGATTACGTACGTGAAATCTATGCCTGTGTAAAATACATGTATTTTATTGATTCCTACCTAATGACAAACCTATTTCGTTTTTATTATGTTTTGTGTTATTTGACATGAAAATACATGAAAAAAAAGTCGTTTTTCAGGATTTTTCTACACAACCCTTCTGTAAAATCGCGTGATGGTTAGTTTTATAGGTCTTCTTCTTCTTAAGGTAGACCTAAGGGTCTGTATAAGTCTCGTTCGACACTACCTTTTGGGATGTCGACTCCCAGCAGCTGTCCCTCCATATTTTTGCAGGTCATCCAGGAAGATGGCGGCGGGCAGAGACGCATCACGGATTTAGCTATTCTACTATCTTACATTCTCTCAACGTGTGCAGTTTTTTTTTCTTTCTCTCTTCCCCGCCTGACAACATCTTGGAGTTTATAATCCATACAGTAATTCAAATTGTAATGCGCTGTGATAATGGGTGTCACCTCCAAATTCTAGAAATCTTGTACACAAGACTAACTTTCTAAATCTAAACCCATGATTATCTCTGCAAACCGAGAGGGTTGACAACCCTACCTCCTCTAACACCCTGTAGTGTACAACGCAACATATAAGCGTCATAACACTCCTGTGAGGAAGCGCACATGTGCCCGCCGCGCTACTGGCACCATTTGCAGATATATTAGTTCACGTACATTCCGAATCCTATTATTCTGTATCTATTATGCAACGCTCGCGATACCCTGGTGCCTGGTGCTGTGTTTCTGGGTATTTTCTTATAATATTCCGATTGTTACTATTTGCGGCTGGCGACTGAGTTGTCAATGTTTCGCGCTGGTTTGGAATACATTTATTCCCGTTTAGTATAAAATACACCGTTGTAGTTTTTGCTATTTCTACAGTCAAGAATGCTGTATTATTATGCTATTTTAGATATCCATTCACATATTTGTTGTGTTTTTTGTTTGTTGTTCACACGTTTTATGTCATAAACAATTTCTAACTGAGTTTGACTGAGTTTTGAGAATAGGTGTCTTAGAAGAATATTAGGTGTGCGGTGGTTTGAGTTTGTAAGCAACACAGAAGTTAGGTAAGGACGGCGTTTCGGCTGGCTAGGCCATATACCACGCATGCCTCCTGAGAGCCTTTAACATGTTTGCCTTTTTTACAAGGCATCGGGTCTCGGCGTCCTGGACGTCCGCTGTTGACAATCCGTCGTCAGTTTGCGTCAGAGCCGCGGGACGTGAACCTGACCTGGGAGGATGCGCGGGAACTGGCGGCCGATCGCTTGGAGTGGAGGCAGTTTGTGGAATCCATATACTCCACATAGGGGAACGGATATGGTATGATGATGATGATAATTTTTTAAACATTATTTCCATAAGTCGAACAACCTTCTACAACGGCCTTTTTTGCGTATAAGGATACCCTACTTTTTACCTAGGTAAACCCTTTTGGATAAATCATTTATGGCATCAGTATATGCCAGAATCACCAGTGTCTGACTCGGACACACTGCTGGTAATATGCAACGTTACGTCATCATAAACAGTAAAGTGCAATTTCAGCATGACGTCACAGTCATAGACCACAGACCATTGTCAGGTTTGAGATAATGGTGGTTAATGAAAATACGCGAATCTAGGCATCGTTCAAATGTGACGTTTGTGCATTGTTTTTTTGCTTTCGTTATTATGTTTTAATCCAAATTTGTCGTTATTATTTTGTAATCCAAATCACCTAATATCAGCAAAACGGGTGGTGGCCCGTGGGTTTTGCTATTCTTGTCCAGAGACGGTTCGAAACACTTCGAACCGACTCGATTCCTAATAGCACAAGCCGCTTAGGCAAGTATTTACCATCATCACAGTGTATGTTTAAATTCATTTAAAAATTTCTGTATATAATATGACAGGTTAGTAATCATTTCTGTAGACAAAACGGTTATTTATTCAAAATTATTCATAAATTATTATTTATGTATTTTGTATTATAAACGGGGACACATTGCGTTTTTTCTGCAAAAACAAGCACTTAAATCGTGTTTCCACTTAATTGGTTCCAAAATTGTGAGTAACCGCACAATAATTAATCTTGTTTTGTTTCCTTTTAGGCGCTGGTTCTTTCGTGAAGTAAAGTGTGCATTTTATTTTCATTTAAAACTGGCCATCTTTTAACGGGAACCCTTTCAGAAATCCTCATCATTTATCATTCCAATAATTAAAGCGGCGTTCTGGCCGCTTTTATTTATTAAGGCTACAATCTTACGATTGCCACCCCCCGAGTAATGTAAGTTATGACAAGGCTGTTCGGTTACCCCGGGTACAGTCTGGAGACAATACTAGCTTCGGTGGCTGGCGGAAAACCACAGGCCCGGTTCAAAGGGTCCAAGTTTAATTGCTGAAGACTTTTGGCGTGGCGCGTCCGTATCGCGACACTTTTGCGCGGCGACGTCCGAAACAGGAGACGATATTTGGTCCGTAGTAACCTAGTGTCCCGGATTTGCGCTGTGTGCTGTGTAGTCGGTAGTCGGTAGTCGGTCAGGCCCGTAATGGCTCCCTGGCAAGTTTCCAACTGGCGCTGGCGACAGAATTGGAGAGGCCTTAAATATTCATCCCGTGTTACGGCCATATCCGGCCCTCAACTCTCAACTATCTCCCCCTCCCCCACCCCTACCCCGCCACTGTGTTGACATTGTCGTGATACTGTTTATGTATCGGCTGCCGAAATATATCTTCAGAATCCACTTATCCTCTATATTTCTCTGCCATTTCTCACTTCATAATATTTGAATTGATAAATTTTATGATCAAAAAAATTATTTGAAATTCAAATAAATTATTAGGCACAGTATTCCCCGAATTTTTTTAATTACACTGGTCTACAAAAAAAAAATTTGTTCTCCTTCTAATTATATTTAAAAATGTTTTTTAAAATTTGATATTTCTGAATATCAGATATACCTAAAACGAAAAATAAACCGCACGTCACATATTTTTTTAATACAACATTTTGGGTGTGTTCAAATACTTGTACACAAATCTGGATTTAATCCCAAGACGGTAGGCGGGAGTTGTATAAAATTCTAAAAATGGTCTAAAAATATAAGTAAAATAAATTGCTGAGTCATCTGCAGGCGATTACTGGTAGTTAATTTAACTCGTCAGAAGAGTCTTAATTACAAAAATAAAGTAATTTGCTAATAAAATACCTAACTTCAATATCAATGCATAGATGGAGCTTTCAACTCGCTGGTGGATGATTCTCGATTCGTAACAGATATACAATATCAACAATATTACCTGCGCTTCACTTTTTTCAACTATGCGCATACGATTTTGTACTGAATTCGTATGCGCAGAAGTGTCTAAAACCTTTAGAGAATCGCACCGCTGGTGTGGATATTCGGTAATAAGCGGAATGGGAATGTTGCAGTACATAAAGTGATCACTTAATTCAGCCAATGACAGGTCATAAGTCCTGTAAACGCTCGAATATCAATATTCCTGAATTTGAAAAAATTCTACCTCATCTCTTTAGGGATATAAAATAAAAATAAATATTTTTTTAATGTATTTTTAAAATTAAAGCGGATTATAGCTTTAGACCCTCCCCTAAGCAGCTTTAGAAAGTGTTGGTGTTTTCAAAATGATATTCCGAATTTATTGACAGCCAGGAAGATTTCATTGCAGCACAGTGTTAGTTATTAAAAAAAACATAAACTTTGTGGGGGCGCGGGTGGGATAATTCTTCTCTCTTTTAGAGGAAAATTTGCATTTCTTCGGCAGATTTGTTCCAGAATAATTCATATCCTGATGGGTTAACAAAGTAATACCATAATAAACATATATTTAAATTCTTGTTATTTAGTAATAGAACAATTAAAATGAACTATTGATGCTCCCTTCTGCAACGCTACAGCTGATTTGCGGTTCTGCTTTCGAACGATGCGATGGTACTTTGCATACAAATGAATCTACGATATTGGTCTCTGTAATTTCGTGGACGTTAAAGATTCCCTATTCCCTATATCCCTTTAGTCTGATGTTTTCTATTTAAAACAATTTCTCTGTCGGCTTTATTTCATTGGGCAGTAAATTTTACGATCACGTTCCGGTGAAACATTACGAATTCAAGAGCTAAAGTATTCGGTGTCTCAGTTTAGCTTTTTGCATAAACCATTTATTCGGGCTTATACTCTTGTCGGCTGGCAACATTGGCTCGGCTTATTTAACCTCCCAAATCTGGATTCAGATTATTTCGTCCCTTCCGGCTGCCTCTATATTGAAACATTTCCATCTTGGTAAAAGTATTCGCAGGGGGAGCACGTGATGGCGGACGGCTTCCGTGGAAAAACACCCATTTTCTTTGTACGATATTTTTTGTCCTCATAATGTTATTATAATAATACACTTGGCCTAAATATTACCCGAGGACAATATCAACACAGATTGCTGTGCGGATAATAGTCTTTTTTTTCTTTTATGATTATCTCCCTATCGTGTTTAACAGATGTCGTTAGAATCACGTTATTTCTTTGGATTTTTACCTTTATTTTGATCAAAAGAAAAAGTGGCTTTAAAACAATTAATACGTCTTTGTACATTTATCTGCATTACTTGTTTACATACCTATGGCACCCGTATTGTCAGGTAGTATGGCCTGTTTAACATTCATAAGTGTTTTCTGATCGCCGTAAAAACATTGGATTTACGATAGTTATTTATTTTAAAGTAAGATTGACCTATCTAAAAATAAGCACTCAGCGGTATATATTTGCGGTAACATAATTTGAATTATTTTGCATTAAAGACCGGTCACCGCGACCTTTTCGTATTAAAAAATTCATGTCCATATCCGTCCAGTTTTGGATATAATTTAGACGCATGCAAATCGCGTTCTATCGGCACACTAACACAAAGTATTCTAAAACTACAGAAAGAGAATACAAATTTTAATTTTGAACAGATCAACCTAACTAGTAACTAATCAAAACTGGATGTATTATTTTAAATGCAAATCAGCTTCATTCAAACTGGATTGTGCATGGATTATGATGGAAGGTGCATTTTCATCACAAGGTCACACTGATTTTGATCGATAAAGGTTTTGATTTTGTGTAACTATAGTCATACTCTCTTCACCTTCTGGCTGTCAACACGCCCGCTGCCGCCGCCTTCTCGCATCTAACTAACTAACCATCACGGGTAGGCAGAGAGGATTAAACGCCACAGAACTCTGTCCTGGCACACTACTTTGGCTTCTTTCACATTCATTAATCTTCTCATGCACGCACGACGATTATTCCGAGTTTTCACATGTCCACTTTCAAGTACTTGATTATGCTATGTTTTTCTCGACTTCTACACCTAGGCACACTTCGATATAACTTATTTTTAGCCATTATTTCTTAGCTCATTCGCTCCACATAGCCAAACCATCGTAAAAGACCTTAATTTTGACAATGCTTATCTCGGCTTTGAATTCTGCTCTAATTTCAAAATGAACTATTGAAATCGTCATTATTGAAACGTTCGGTTCCCGCGCAATAAGTCTTCCTCCATTCCCTCGAGCGCTGTCCCGATTGATCTGGCTCCCGGCGCTGTGCCGCGGAGCACCTCGCGCCCCACCGCCGCCTGCCGCTGCCGGGCGGATCTCGACGAGCGCCTTTCCACGTGACGTCATGTATTTGCATTTCCCCCGAGGAGTTCCGTACAGCACCCGTCTACCGGCTTTCCACATCACGTGTAAATCACGTCCCCTGCCCCCGCGCTGGCTGAATTATCACGTAACCTATATGTGCGTTCATTTAAATCACTGTCTACATTTTAATTTAATTTTTCACATAAGGTGTTTCAGAGCTATGTTGATATCTCAAACACGAAGAAGTTATTAATTGTGTTAAGATTTGGAGGCACTCAAACTGTTGTTTCATATCTGTCTATAAAATCCTTTGTTCATGGGGTAAATACGTGTTTTTTCTAGTTCGTAATAATTAATCCGCAATTAATTTTCCGTTTTTCTGATTTCGTTTTTCTTTTCATGACCGATTAAACGCATCGTTAGTCAAACCTACCCTTAACGCCCATGAAACATTTTTCCTAATATTTAAAGTTAGTTGGCCTCTTCATAAAATATAATACATCGATCAGTTTTTTTCGTCAAAAAAGATTTTTCGTTTATTTCAAAGAATCTAATTGTAAAATTTGGGTGATACGTATAGAACTTGGTATCGGTTAGGTTTCGGAATCTGAAAAAAGCGATCCAAATAAAATTGTTTTCCATTTTTTTTTTCAACTAACCGCCTATCATACGGAATCATGGTCACCATTACAATTTCGTTTAAACAAGCAACGTTTAGCTCCTTCGTTAAACGTTGCTTTCAATATTTTGGCTGTCGGGGCAATCTATTGAATTCCGGCATTTAATAAACAGCCTAACCGTTCAATTGAATAGCTGATTCAACTATTTAGCAACGACATATATATTTTGTTAGATACTGTATTTTTTTAATAAAGATACCTAACTTATTTCTTAAAAGCAACATGTTTACATGGTGTGTTATTTCTATCGCTTTACCTATATTCTGATAAAAATAAATGTCAAATATTATTAATTATTTATTATTTTTCGTCGCATCTTTCCTATTTTATTTGTATTTATATTGAAGTAAATAGCAATATCATCGCTAGTAATGTTTAATTTTCGTGCACTATATTTACTATAAAATGCTACTTTTTATACTCGATACATTATTTAAGCTGATGGAGTATTAAACATGGATTAAAACAGTCAACTATATTGTTACACTTTTTGTGTTTAAAAAACTAAAAACCTTCTACTGTTTTTGATTGGTAAAGTAATTTCTGTAGTCCATCTTTGATAGTTTTCTGTCTCAATATATCATATTTTTCAAAACTACCATACCATAAATTATAGATGATTGACGGTGCCTGCGTTGTATGCTAGGCGCAATTATTTTTTAAAACAAACCGCCATCTATGTCGTTTATGTTCATCGCCAAAATGTTTAATGTGATCCCACCGCCATTAGTGACAATACAGCCAACGCTGCAACTTTGGAATAGCGAATATTATTTAAATTGTCAGTGTAAATATCACGTGGGTAGAAAAAGCCTTAATACCAAATTGTTCAACGTGATCTCTAGAATGAACTGTGTAATTATTAGTCGAAAGTTCCTGAAAAAAATATATCGTCTATAGATGGGACACAGCTGTTGAATTTTTACTACCAAACCATGGACTTCAATTAGCGGTTTACCGACTTGCTGGTTGCTGGTTCCGTAAATGAGCCTGTAGTATATATACGGGTGTTAGTTTCACGTGCCTTCTCTAGTTCCCTAGTTCCCTTTGTCTCGCCTGCTGCTTTATGGCCTTCGTTTACGTGGTGTAACTAGTAACTACTACATACCCACAACCCACAGTCAACCAACGTAATTTTGTTATGTAAGTTATAGAAACGTACGTTTTTTCTAGTAAAATTTTCCAGGCAAAACACTCAAAGCACAAGTGCAAACCACCCATTTAGCTTTGCCCTGTTTTTAAATAAAAACACATATCTTCGCCGTGCCCATTTCCTGATAACAGTGAGATGGGGCAATATTCTCTTTTTGACTTGCTTTATCTACATAAATAATTTATATTTCACATGTTTTGCTGAAACAAATTAATCCCTAAGATTAACCCAATAAATAGTTCAATGCATATAAATTTACATTCATAATATAATTTCTTACACGCGTAACTCATTTGCCAATACGTACTTTCAAGTTACTTTTGTTGGTAATGTTTTTATACATTTTTGTTTGTACATTTTTATTGAGCTATAATTTTTATTTCATTACTTATAAACTACTTATAATAATACTTATTTATAACATTACATTACGATATTATAATATGATCTGGGTAAGTGCCCTAAGAATACATAATCTTGAAATGATATCGAGTTTAAAAAATTGTAATTCCTTGTTTGGAGTTTCTAGATTCTGGATTTTATAATATTCTTTACAAGTAAGAAGCCATTTATAACAGTGTGTTCACACTTCACACTTGATCGAAGCGACAAGGCGTTTTTGTTTGTCGCGATGCCGTTCGCCTTCCCGCCTGAACCGCTAACAAAAGTGAATGTACTGAATGGATATAGTCGCGTGCTGCGGTAGTTTAGAATCGGATATATTTCTACTGTCAGAACGACTAATCAATAATAGATGAGTAGACGATAGTCGCTTTGTACAAGAGTAAAAACTAGATAGACCTATATTCCCGTCAATTTGCGGAATCCCCCCGGTCGTTATTAATAACGTCACCAATGGCCGACTAAAAAGAGATATCGGACGTAATGTGTATGCTAGACAAGTGAAAAATTCACTGTCTTGAATCTATCCGACGCCGATGACGCGACGCGACTTTAGCGTGTATTTTATTTGGTTTAACACTGAGGGATCGTCCTACCTCCAACCGCGACTGTTATAGAGTCCTTGGGGACTCTCTGTCAGTCACGCTATTTTATGCAGGACTTTAAATTTTTGCAAATGCAAATGCATAAGCAAATTGCAGGGCCAAAGTTTCCAAGTGAAGTTAAGTCAAGAGGGCGACAGCATCGATCAAGTCAAAAGAAATTTTATTTGGTTTTACAACTCATCATCATCATCATACCACATCCGCTCCCTCTGTGGAGCATATGGATTCCACAAACTGCCTCCAGGTCAAGCGATCGGCCGCCAGTTCCCGTGCATCCTCCCAAGTCATGTCCACGTCCCGCAGCTCTGACGCAAACTGCCGACAACTACTGCTGCAATAACTATAAAAGTACCCGTTAACGCTTATATGATTTATTGAAATTGACTGCAGTAGAAAACACGATGTTTATTTTTAGATGCATCTATTCAGATGATGCATTCTATTATTTCCTGCCTGATTCATTAGTTTTGTGAGCTCAGATAAAATATTATAGTAATGACATCACTCCGTGGTTGGTTGATGTTCACTTTATACTTATTCGGTATTATACTATTCACCGTCGATTTTGTAGATTTTTTTTTTTTATTTGACCCATAGTTCGAAAAATTGAGTACAAAGTAGATTTTTTTCGAAATATCATGTATGTTGTCAAATTAATACTATCCATAAGTGAAATCTGTTGAGAAGATTGTTAAGCACTTTTGGAAATCTATCTTTATTGGTGTAGGTGTTCAAAATGTTGTTAAATATTTACTGGTAAAACTAAAAGCAAAACCAAATTGGAGAGACATCTTCAGGCGTCTTCTAGTAAGTAATAACGCTCGATAGAGCCTTACCTACACCAATAAAGATAGATAGCCAAAAATGCTTAACAATATTCTCAACAGGTGTCACTAGAGAGAAAAAAAATATTAAAAACTGTCGAAAAACAAACTCAAATGTGGATACTTCTGTACAAACTCAATATATATAGTAGTTTCAAAAATTTGTCTCATATGATTGCCAGATAATGAGCGGAATGGGGAATATTGTACATCAAGTGGCCACTTAACCCAGCCAATGACGGGTCATAAGCCCTGTAAACACCTAGATAACCCACATTCGTTTCCAGAGTTTCTCTGTCTCTGTTGGGATATACCAATAATATCTAATATTGTTGATATTACGAGCGAATTAATGGGTAGTTAAGGGCCCAATTTTACACTTCAGAACGAATCGAACACAAATATTCATTTCCTGGTAGTTTATTTTTTGAAAGTAATAATTCCATATTAAAATTTATGGAATGGAAACACAATCCCCAACCACGGTTTACGTTGGTGGGTGGGGCGGGTGGGGGGTGCACTTGACTCGGGAAGCTGATGATAACGGCACCATATTTTAAGGTGTCGCTAGCAGATTTCAACAACAGCTGATAATATTTCTACAGATTTTATCGCGAGATACTAATGCCGGTATTTTCACGCACTTTTCTTTTAAGTCCATATTTTATTCTCTTTTTCTTACTATCATTGCAAAGCCGATAATTTTTATTATAAATACTGATTATAATCAATAGTTTCGTAAAAAAAACATACAAAACTATGGAAATGCGACTTCTTCAACGCACTAAAACATTTTCCGAAATTATTAAAAGGATATTTAAAATTGATATATTACTTTATGACTATCGTGCCATAGTTTTGCTTTTAAAATAAATGTCGTTAAGTTTCCCCCCGTTAAAAGCATTATACCTGATTAATGTTGTTTCGCGACACTTGGAAATGTTTAATATCTTGCGATATCAGGGTAGGTACCTTCCTTCCACGTACAGTTTACTGTAGTACTCCTAGCGAGCACTTTCCTGACCGCGGGGCTTCTACGCGGCAAAACTGAAATATGACGTACTAGAAGCAACAAAGGTTTTTTAATATAAAAACCTTTACGTATTACAAATAGTAAACTTTTTATGAAATGAAACACTTTTTAAACAACATTTTTTGAAATGAATACAAATACTTGTAGACAAATTACTGGATTATTACCATGCTGGGCTGATATCAGATATTATTGATATCCCAACAGAGACAGAGAAACTCTGGAAACGAATGTGGGCGAACGTCAAGTGGCCACTTAACCTAGCCAATGACAGGTCATAAGCCCTGTAAACGCCTAGATAACCCAAATTCGTTTCCAGAGTTTCTCTGTCTCTGTTGGATATCAATAATATCTGAAACACTTTTGTTTAAACTACTTATTTATTTTTAAAACGCCAACCGGTTTCGGAGATAGATACTACCCCTTCTTCGGGACTTTGTATAATCCTGTATTATATAATACAAAGCTCTGAAGAAGTAGTATCTCCGAAACCGGTTGACATTTTAAAAATAAATAAGTGAATTAAAACAAAAGTGTGTTCGATTTCATAATTATGAAAAACTACAAAGTGAGTGGCACAAACATTGAGTCAAAAGTAAACTTTTTGTTTTAATTGCCGTTTTTCTATATCTCAACACATTCTACTAAAAAAACTTTTTTAATTTTTTATCCATCTTTGTAATTTTTTTTACAGCACTACATTAACTAATGATATTATGAAATCGTAATTGTTATTTATATTCTTAATTTTATTAATTTTGCGAAATTCGTAGACAACATTATATGATATATGTATCAATTTGATAATTTGTATAAACAAAGATTTAAAAACGCCAGCGAAAAAAACATAACAAACTAAGCTTGGAACTGGAGTAATATTGTAAACGGCGGGCTTTCGTGTTTGTAGTTGTACAAATCTCTCATTTCTTAGTTAAACAAATTCACTTAGCTCAGCAAGAAATCTAAATAAGAACTTCTCACCATAACCTTGTGTTTCCATTTTCTTTCCTCCGCCTCCGCCTTATCTAGCTTAGAAAAGCATCTTCCATTAAGCATCGACGGGGGCGAGGGCGGGGGAGGGGGCGTACGGCCTCCCCCCTACCCCGCCCCGCAACAATCCCGTTCCAACAGATCTTTTGATAACATTTCAATTACAGCAGAGTTAAAAACTTAATGGAATTAAGAGCCAGAAGTACTGAGACGGCCGTTCCAGATTAGTTTCTTCTATATTTTCCACTCTAAGATTTTCCCTATTTCTAGCGCATTTCGTTTTATTTTGGATCTAAGAATATTTTCACGCCCACTCGGTTTGCGTGAAATTTAATATGTTAATTTGTTTTGCAAATATTCTATATATACCTACCTACGTATTTCTTTGTTTAATTTTCTTTAGAACAGTGTTTTCAAACCTGTGTAGATAGTTTTTTGGTAGGGTTAAAAATTAAAAGCGCTCGAGTTTTCAAAATTAGTTTTAAAAATACCATTAAAAGGTATTTAATTCTCAAGCTACACCCAGCTGGCATAATTTTTTATTTGTACGAACTATTATCTAAAAATTTAATTTGTATGTATGCTTATTACCTATTAAATAGAGGCGCGATAAATAAATGAAAGTACATTTGTGTGAACGAGAATAGGCTGTGTTTGCTACAGAGGAAGTAGCTTTTACTTTTCTCGTGAGACTTTTTGGGAAACAGCTCTGAACTGAAAAACGTAGAGTAACGTAGTAGTAGGTACGACTATTTATGGAGGTACAACTAACGACTATCTACCGTCCCGCTGCGCTGTTTCCAACAATGCCAAGTCCGCCATTTCGCGTTGGTAGTCTTTTTTATTATATCTTTTGTTTCTCCGCTTCATAGAGGACAGGTATTTCCTTTGACAACCGAATCCGAGACTGCGATGGACTTTTATATCATTTTTGGATCTCGGACTTTCACTTCATATAGTATGTATTTGCACACTTATTTTACAATCTTTGCCCATGTCAATTGTTCTCGGAATGGTTTATATTTTCGTAAATCTTCAAATTTTCTTCTTTTTCCCTGAAAAACTTACAGCAACTTTCTGGGGTACGTTTGGAGCGTAGACTCCTTTCGTGATTAAGAAGTGGGGACGAGATCTGCGTAGAGCCGATCCGTGATAGCAAATACATACAAATTGGGGAGCCGCGTCTCACAGGAGATGGGGCGGAGTCCAAGAAAACTTTGTTTTATTGATTCAATGGGAATTGGCTTCTGAAGGAACGTGATTTGCCGCTCAAATAAAATAAAAACACTGAAAAATTTACTTTTGGCTGACAAAAAAATTTACCTTGCGGTATTGTCGTGCTATTTTTCTACTAAAGTCTGTATAATGTATGGTATCAGAGACGAGATTCAATGAAAACTCGTAGAAATGAAAATTCTCTCTGTTAATCAATAATGTAAGTAATGTAAAATAACTCCCTTAGCTCTATTTTTTATCCGTTATGTCAAACTCAAATTAAAGTCGTTGTATCATTTAGCTGTGAAAACAAGGATCATAAAAATAATTTACAGTTTCGATTTCAAACCATTAATCCGATCCAATTGAAAACAAAGTTTTGACCGGCTACAGTAATCCATTTGTAAATTTATTTGAATTCCGGTGTTTACATTCGATTTGTAGCTTCCGTAATATTTTGTTCGGTTGGAAAAGTTTCATCGCCATTAGGAACCTACTATAGGAAAACGTTTTTTATCAACTCGGAAACAATTCAAGTTTATAGATTGGAAACAAAAATGGGTCCATAAAATGCGACCTCCAGTTTGCGTGCGTGCTAAGTGCTGACATAACCCCAGTGTGGGTGGGTGGGTGTGTGTGTGTGACCTAAAGTTGGGGAATAATTGGGTCAATGCGGCCGCGCGGGTAGCGGGGCGGGGGTCGCACGGCGCGCGGTGTATGAAGCCCGTGCCTTATTAAACTTTGTTCAACAAGAATAGAACTGTTATCACTTACTGTTTTGTGCCGACGCTGACGCCAACCACGGGAAAAATACACCTTCATCCCCGTTGATAAAACCTAAACTCATTTGGTACATAATAAATCCAATTTATTCTTGAACGTATTTTTTTTTAAAAAAACTTTGTGTTTGGGTTTACTCGGTCGAGGTAGCTTCATAAAATCGAAATTTTGTCGTTCTAGGATGTTATTTATAATAAATATGATGTAGATTCACTTTCGGGTTGTACTACGAGTTATGTTACTCTGTGTATAAACAAGATGCCGTAAAACGTAGAAGACACGTGATAACCAAAGAGAACTGCGCCGCAGGAGTTCACAATGGGATTCCCTTTGTCCGTCCGGCCAGCAGATGAAGTGAGCGTGATTTGCGGAACTCTCCTACGTCAGAGGAGGGAGATAGAGCGACGTGTTCCGCCCCCTTGCACCCTTGAATGTGCAGTATGTGCAATGCGAGTGTGGACTGTGAACTGATCGTTACTCGGCCACTATGGCGATTACTGCCCGCTGAGGTCGAATACTTATCGGACTGACCTCCAACTCGTAGTTTCCGTATGTACGTGCACAACACGGATTCACCTCTATGTGGGTGACTAATTTCAAACGCTATAAAAATAATAGTAGGCATATAATTAAGTACTTGATATAAAATTATTATCCTGTTGTTATCACTGTTGTTTTTCCGCCCCGGAACACATCGCTTAGTATTCGATCTGGAAAAACTTTTCGCTACTTTATTCGTTTGTTTGTGAGACACAAATTAAATTTACGTAGAAATCTCATTGTTTGTTGATGGCATGGTATTTTTCCGCCTCTTAGCATAGTGGTAGCATATTTGGTTACCGCGCATGATGTTGCGGGTTCGATTCCCGCAAGGGGTCAACATGAATATTTATTTACATGTGATTTTCATATTAACCTTGGACTGTATTGGAATGAAGCGTAATACTGATCATCTTACCTTAATGTAATAAAATGATCAAGACCCACTGCACTTGGTGTGTGCATGCAGTGCCCAATTAATAATGGTGTTGGACAGAAAATTAATATTCTAATGGTTAATTTCGAGATCACTTTTTTAGAGATTATTTTTTCTGGAAATAAATAGTAATGAGTAAACATTTATTTTTAAATAACATTTCCAGCTGTAATCGGATACTGTTTGTGTTCAATAACAATTACTGCATTTTTAAAAAACTTTGGGGTTGAATTCCTAGAACGACCTTACTATTAGTCACGAAGGCTTTCAAACGACGAGATTCGTAATTATGTCGGTATAATATTATGACCACTTACCGTATATTCTTCTTTGCCCTGATCAGCTTTACATATTAATATTTTTTGGCCTTTCTTTAATAAATATTATATGTTGTTTCCGTTACCTATTTCTGTTCATAACATTTTCAGATTGGCTTTTGGGATCAGGCTCCGAATTGAACGCGTACGTAGTATGTGGATTCTTTGTGTAGGTTTCATTCATAGAAATGTTACCTGGCGGAAAGCCTTCTTTATAATATTCCACCGAGGCGTGTTTTCAGCCCTGATTAGGAAATCACCTCCGCCGCCCATTGTACGGGGACGGGGACCTGGGCCCGGCTGCCGGCTACCGGCTACCGGCTGCGAGCGCGGGATATTATTTTCATTAATTATCTTTCTGTAGGCTCGCCCATTATACGGCCCAGGATTTATTCACTCAATATTGATTAGATTGGCGCCTATTATTTCCTGCCTCTTAATATCCCCATTCAATCAAAAGATTTACACATAATATTTCTTGAAGGTGTTCACATTGTTTACGCTTCGTACCTTCCTCTATTCTACTATCAGTTTGTGATCCTATTATTATGTTCTATAGAATCGAAGATTTTGTCAATTTGTATTTTCCGCGTGAATTTGAAACACATTTATTTAACAAATTCAATAAGTATGGAGAGTCAAATTGGCTTAGTTACGTAAATTAAATAAAGCTATGTGCATATATTTTTTAATTAGTAAAAATTTTAGAATAAATTTCATGAACCTTACAAGTCGATGTTTTATCAGAATCCTACTTAATTACACGTGACGTAGATTAGTGTAGGTTCTGACGTGTGACGGTGGAAATGTCAGAGTGTCCCGCCCCGGCGGGGCTCCCGCGCCCCCGTGCCGGAGCCCGCCCCCGTGCCGGAGCCCGCCCTCGTGCCGGAGCCCGCCCTCGTGCCGGGGCCCACCCCCGCCCGCCGGTAATTCAACAGGTCCGGGGTTAAGTCTGTTGCGTAAATGTCAGCTCGTTTGCCTCCCGCCCACACACAGCCACTGCCCTTGACCTCTTGCAGGAATCGTTAATTTTATCAAACTGTTTCTTAAATACACTTAGAATACAGAGATAAATTCTAATTGTGCCGCTTTAACGGTATGATGGGCTGCAAGGCTTATAGCGGAAACTCCCGGGGTTAATAAAATCATATAAGAAATATTGACTTATTAAATTTATACAAAATTATTCATTTTTCATATTTAATTAATAATTCAAATTTAACATTTTCATGTAGTTCATGTATCAGTATTATTATTATTTTCATTATGAAATTTATCATGCATATTGTAATCTTTATTTTTCATACATATTTACTGTAATTTTTATTTATCATGCATGTTGTAATTTTAATGATGTATCAGAGTTATCAGGTTTTATTTTCGTTATTTATCGGATATATTGTAATTTTTATTTATCATATTTATCTACTTATTGCAATTTTAATGTAATTGTTGCATCATAAATATTATTATTATTATTATTATACATATTGTAATCTTAATATTATTGTGTTACTTTGTTAATTATTTGACTTATTATAGTAAAAGGTACCGAGTACCGTTTATATGAAATAAATAAATAAATTTCGCAACCTTGCTAAGATTTTACTATAAATCTACTAATATTTTTTTAATGGATCAGTGCTACACTGCAATCATTCCAATTTACATATTGTAGAGGTGTTTTTGCGTCGCGTCGGTCGGCGGCGTCCGCTTATATAATATTTCTGGGAGCGTGTGAAAATCTCTAACAGTTATTCGTCAGTTCTGGAGCCGGTTTAAGGGCTCGATTAGGAGCGATCGCAGTGCAGATAGGTCTCAGTGTAGGAAATTGATCATTTCATCCATTTCCCAGATCGCCCGACTGATACTAGTATAGGATACATACTTGGTATAGTAGGGAGGAGTCCTTGTACCGTACCTACTTAGTACTTGGCCTGGCGCTAAGTAGTTATATCTAGGTAGTGCATTGCTCCCTATTATTATGTGTATGTATGTACATGTACCTACTGTATAAACATAAGTATTATGTAAAAGCCTTTAGGGCGTGAATAATATTAATATAAATAAATATAAAAACGTAACAATTTCATTATAAATGTAGTAAATAAATATAAAAATAACAAAAAAAGTCGGAAAAATCGGCGTGCGTGCACGAAAAGGTAGAGGAAATGAAGTAAGTGTGCCAGGACAGAGTGGTGTGGCGTTCTAACCTCTCTGCCTACCCCTTCGGAGAAATGGCGCGATGGTTAGTTAGTTAAAATAACAATAATTGTTAATACTGCATATTATTACACAGTTTTAAAGAATAGTTTTTACCAAATTAATTGTTACCTGTCATAAAATTTATTTTGCCTGTTTAAAAAAAATATTTGTGTTTTACATACCTACCAATTAAAAAAAATTATATTGGGATTCAATAAAAAGTAAACGTTTAAATAACTTTCGTTTCTCTGCTAAATTTAGCAACATTATTAAAATATTTTCAGAATCTATGAATTTGTAAAGGTCATGATATGCTTTTGTAAGTGTTTAGATTAATTTACCAAGTAAAAATAATAACTGTTGATACCCAAGTCACTCCCTTTGTTACCCTTTAGTTAATTCGGTTTTGGATTTAATGTTATTTTTCCTTTGTAATTTTATTCATCTTCCGTAAAATGGTTTTGGGTAAAATTGTTTGAGGAAATATAATATTTTCCCTTTGAAATATATATCAGTTACCGAATTATAAATTTAGAGACAAGTAGACTACTCATCCACTGTACAAATTTCTTATAACTAAAAAATGATTTCAGTATATAATTATGATTAAATAAAACAATGTTATGTGTTACTATTAACTGTTATTATATACTGTTTAGGTACAATTTATTATGAAAATAATTGTTACTTGGTTAGAAGATTAGGCTTACAATTCCATGTGCCTAAAACAAAATCATAAAAAATATATAACGAATCAAACAATTTCTAAATAAGATGTGAAATATAAATATTTTTCTTTTTATTTCCTTTCCATGATTTAGTCCTAAAATAAACCCTTTTTTGTAAAATTACCCGAGCGAATACTTTCGTCACTTAAACCCGAATTTTCCTAATGACAAAATGAGTATAAGTTTCTCTTAAATCCGATTATTTTCTTTGTTATTGCCGCCATTCTTGTAACCCATTTCGGTTTCTACCATTCCATTAACTTGCAAACTTTTAAAATTATTTTATCCTTAGGTATCAGAATTTACTATATCTATAATATAGGTTAAATTCTAATAGTCTTTAAACTGAATTATGTATTAATCATTATTGATATCTCAACAGATACAGAGAAGCTCTGGACATGAATCTTTTGATTACTTCTAGCCCTGTAAACTTCTAGGCGTTTACAGGGCTTATGACCTGTCATTGGCTGGGTTGAGTGGCTACTTGATGTATTACAACATTCCCCATTCCGCCCATCATCTGATAAGCATACCTATGTTTAAAAAATTTGAAACCTAATATGTGTATTGAATTCTCCTACGTCATATCGCTGTCACAAAGCTATAGACATCTGTTGAGAAAATTGCTAAGCATTTTAGCTATCTCCCTTATTAGCTGTAGGTAAAATTCTAACTTATGTACAGTCCAAGTATTGATACTTCATAACATAAACATGTCATGATCAAGTACGAATACTTGCACCTAGACACGTGAAAAATCGGAACAATCGATGTGCGTACATGAGAAATGCACGAATGTGTGGTTTGCCTAGCCCTCCGGGAAAACAGCGTGATGATTTTCTTTAGGTAGTTACATTTTTACATTTTACTTGACTATTTTTCTGTCCACCAAGCCTTCTTGGTTATATTTACCCCCTATCCGAAACCGCGGAATGTATCATCAGGTGGCTCGGCACTTTATAAAAGAGCTACGTTTGGATCATTATTATTTGATATCAGCGGTACTTTGCGGAAAAGCGCCTTTTACTCGTGCTGACCATATTAGAAGCAAATTTTCGTAATTATTATTTCTATCCATTCCCGGGTTCTTTGTTTCCAACTCGCATTGTTGCGACTACAATGAAAAACGGAAGATTTTATGAATATTTTTCCTTAATGAATTTTTAAGCTGAAATTATTCATCATTCCTCGTTGCTGTATAAATCTTCTTTAAGGATTTTTAATTTACTCTTAATAGATGAGGTTAACAACGCGTGTTGGATACAACTACAAAGTTATTTTAGCAAGTTTTCAAATACATAAATAGTATTTAGTACTTATACGTAAAAAGTGTGTTCTTATTAAGAGTCTATCATCTATAGCATAATTAATTATATATTCATAATATTATATTTTATCAATAACTGATAAAATCACATTACATCATTAATCAAAAATACATTTGTTTTTTAATCCGTTGGTATGTTTAAAACTTTTTGGAAGTATCCCTTTGACTTGCGTTTTGAGAACATGCTAGGCACTTTGGCCCGGGCCCCTCGCCCGAACATCCCTCTATATGTACCACACCTACCTATGTATGTAGCCAGGGCCTGTAGCATGTCGCCGGGCGTTGTTCTTCCAGTAACGCCCTGCCAGAGCGCAGCGCCAAGCCATACTTTCCGATTTTCTCCTCGCTTTTTGGAAATATGCATGTAAATCCCATTCCGAGCTTTCCTAGCGGGACTTTGTTCCGCTGCAGTGAAGTGTACGGTGCACGTATTACCATAAACACATATTATAGAATATTGCCATGTTCCCAACAGGTTTAAAGCTTAGTGCGCCGGGAACACGTTTTATTCTAAAGAGGACTCGATTTAACACGTAGATTCACGTGTTTTATATAGTACGTGCTTTACATATTACGGGTAGTTCTTTATTGATTATATCTAATAAATATATACTCGTATAATAATATAAATCTACCACTGACTTATCAGAGTTTTTACACATTCGCCTCTTGAAAAGTGTTATGCCCGCTGTATACGGGACAGTTTCTTGTTCAGAAAACTGTGCAGTCTGTCAAACTTCTGTCAATAGACACGCTAAATATGTGTATTTTTGAAACGCGATTGTAAGTTATTATCGTATGTTTGCTCTCAGGAAATTGTATATTTAGCTAATAATGTAAATATGTTATTGGTTTTTTACGTATTTAAAAGCATACAATAAACCAATGTCTACTTAAACGTTTACATAAGAAACATTAACTGTCATGTCAGCTTAAATCTGACATAAGCACGCAGTTTTTTTAAACAGTTTTCGTTGTATACGGGACCGTTTTCAGACTGCATAGAAAACTGCGCAGAAAACTGTCCCGTATATAGCGGGCTTAAGTGTACAACTAATTAGTATGTTTTTTATTTCTTTTTTTTTCGATTGAGTTCCCAACCAGTGGCTTTCCAAAATGTTGTCTCCGATTATTTTAGCGGAGAATAATATTGTTCTTACACAGTTCAAGTGATGCGAGTATTCGATCAATTCCTCGAGAGATCCGTAAATACTTCGTTGTCCCTCTGTTTCGCATGCTTGCACCCGTTTTCTCTATTGCAACTGTCACGTAACAGGCGTTTGCGATAAATCTAGTGCAACTATAATGAATAGATTTCGCATGATGACAGCACGGTGTTAGTACTAAACACGTGAGCTGACATGTTATTATACCCGGCTGGTTGGCCCCATTGGACCCGCGTGGGTGCGCCATCACTCCACATCTAATTCAATCATCTCGATAAATGACTCTCTCTCGGTTCCCCTTGCCTTTTCCATTGGTAGTACCTAGCGGATTACAGATAGCGACCCATCAACCTAATGCGGTGGAATTTCAGCAAAACTCCTAATTATTATGATTTAGTCGGAATCATTACTTAATTGTTCCATTAGCACGATGTTGTTGCTATTGGTCACCGCAACGAAAGTCTTGCAGCCGTCTATATAAAACTATAAATCGCATTTCATTTAATAGCCGTATTTGCGAATTATGTTTTTATATGATATTCACTACACTTTATAGTATAAAGTATTACGTGAATCAAATTGTAGAAAAACTGGTGATTCTTTGTATTTATGTACCTATATAATACTCGTTCTTGCTGTTTTTATACCGTTCATAAAATCCATTACACTATGATATGGTCGGATCGTATAGGATTACCATTAAAGGGTACTTTGTTGCTACTCGTTTGACAGATATACTTTATGAGCGCCTTACTCAATTTGCTGATACAAGACGTCTATGTATTCTTTAACTTTATGCGTCATTCAACGCTGCGGCACGGCGCCGGCTGCCGGACTTGCATATAAAGTGTAAAGCGTTCCTAGGACTACGAGCTACGGGTCGGTAGTACAGCTACTGAACACTCTACACGTCTACACCATACACCATGTTTCAGGAATTCGTACAAAACGAGCACACTGTACCGAACTTTCAATGAGCTCCCTTCTCGCTCTTGATAGAAAATAAATTGAGTCTTTTGAGCTTTTGCGATATTAAATTTTCAGCTTACCTTGTACCTTACAATACTCCACCCCCGCCCACAGGGAGCGCGTGATCAACTTGGGAGTGGTGCGCCAAGATTTTAATTACCGTTTTAAATTGCTTACATAATCCGCTATAGATTGTATAACAGTATAAAGTTGTTGATGAATTTATTAGTTTGTGAGATGACGTGGGATGTTCGGAATATTCGGTAGAGTTAGTATTTCGATAGGAGCTGATAACGCGATTACAGCCAAAATGGCAAATCAATACCTTCGGTTTCCCATTTCGCATAAACAAATTTAGCTTCACGCTTGAGCAATAATCAAATTTAATCCGTGATAATGTACGTCACATATCCACCATACAGAGAGGATCTTGCCGGAATATGGATGAAATAACTCGATTGCGAGTTTCATTGTTCCTATTAGGTCGGTTGCTACGCTCTACCTGCTGCCTTATTCCGAACTGGGTTATTCAGATTTTGTGCATAAACAATTAAAGTTATGTAGGTGTGATTTCTAACCGACGCGACGTCAGAATAAGTCACCCGCTGTCCCATGACATCACTAAATTTGACGTAATCTCGCCAAGTGAGTTCTCGTGTGCAACTAATTATTATTAGCTCTAATGGAAAATGCTCAATGGAATATCAGATTTTCCCTTTTTTGTTTTAATAAAGAAATATCATCGTCAAGGAGGCTAAAGCACTTCATGAGCTATATGGCCATCTGAAGTAAGGTTTAATAAACCTATTGAAATTAGTTGACCAAAGAAAACGGTCATCGTTATTTGGAAGCAAATTGAGAAGTGAATAAATGTGCTTGTTTTCTCAATGTGCAGTTTAAATAATATATTCTTGTGCGAAATTCCGATTTTAGGAGCTGATACAAACCAGGGTGTATTAATAACAAGTTTCGCCAGGATGTGATCAGTGATCAACAATGTGATCAAAATAAAAATATTAAGCATATTTGTTTTGTTTTCAGTACAGATTATTACATCCAGGTTACATGTTTTAAAACGTTGAAATAAATAACAGTGAACCAAAATTCAAAATTATTTTATTCAAATTGAACAATACGATTTCGTGTTTTCCACTGCAGTCCCTCGTGAGGGATTTAGCATATTTGTGTGTAATAAAAAGAATGGAAAAAAAGTAGCTTCGCTGAGGGGGAGATGGCGCTTTTCGCTTGACCTGATGAGGCAGAATATAAAGCCAGGGATTAGTCCGCCTGACCGGACGGCGTATTTCCAAATCGGTTCATGGAATGTCTTTCGGTTTTACCTTTTGTCCCTTTTTACGCGTGCTCCATTTATGACCGTGAAATATCTTTGTTTTCATTTTATTATGTTTGCAATCAATCATTTGTTATTAAATAAATCTTATGCTTCTCGTCCGTTGAAAAAGAAATGAATATGTTTTATTAAAACAAGAGCTTTTCAAGTTTTTCTGCCGTAACTTTGAGACTTTCATATTAATATTTCATGTGTGATACCTTGGACTGGTACTGAAGCGTAAGACTGATCATCTTGCCTTCATGCAATAAAAATGATCAAGATACACTGCACTTGGTGTACCAATGCAGGCCCTATGCACCATTGGGTAAGGGAAAGTAGTAGTTGTAGAACTTTGAGTTGCGTTATGAAATAACAGTTATTTTGTTTTAAACTAAGTACTTTAAAAGTAGGTAGTTTAAAGCAACGTGTATTCTTAGTGTCATAATTACGGAAAGCTACAAAATGAGTGCTACAAATAAAGTTACAAGTCGCTGTTGCTTGTTTTATGCTGTACATTTGTACATAGCACATTATACTTCGGCTTCCACTCAGGTTTATGCTCAAAATCCCTAAACATTTTTATTGTTTACGTTATTTTACTCTTTTGTGTTGGGTAACGAAGATCTTATATTACAACCGTGTGCTAGAAATCCCACATTGTAAAACGAGGCTAGCTCAGAGACACGCACATTTCATAGCACCAAAACTCGTAAATTCTCTGCATTCTGATAAAAATATAACTATTTCAAATTTTTCAAATTTATTCTCGTTTAAAAAACTTATAAAGATCTGGATACAATCCAAAAATATAGATTCTTTCTTTTATAAAATAAATTCGTTATATTTTAAAGTAAATTCTTTCTAACCATCTATATTATGTAAATACTGTTTCTTCCCCTCTTCCTTTACTTATATTATTTTTTTTTTTAATTTTTAAAAAAACTTGTATAATGTTAATTGCCAATATTATAAGAGCATCTAACAGACATTTTTGTATACCCACGAACAGGCTCATGCCTTTGTGGGATTTTTGTTTATATATATAAAAATAAAAAAAAAATCTTTTTCTATGTATTTATGTTACTTTGTAATTTTCTGATAAATTGTATTCACATAATATGTATTTTGATGTAAACAAATTTATTATTAATAAATAAATAAATAAATTAGTCAAATGTAATAATTATGGCCGGGATCACGAATAAGTGTCGGTAAAATATATCGCATTTGTGATGTATATAATATGATGTCAATCGGTAAAATATCGCTGTCATTAATTTACTTGATAAATATTCCTCCATTTTGTATTTCATTTGAACGAAATGAATTGAACATTGACGCTATTGAACGGAAATTATCGCAATATCCTACTGTCTCTCCGCGCACCGTCGCGCGTCTCTATTTCAATGAAAATGATCTTAATAGGTACCCGAATCATTGACCTGTCGTATCCACTTTCCTATGCCGATTTCAGTCTATTGAATTTCACGAAATGCAGTGTTCTCAATTTTTTTGTTAGTACCGAATGATGAAATTCACGAAGTACTAAATAAAGTTGTGTTTTTATATTAATTTCATTTAAATTTCGTCAAATTTGGCTGTCGCCGTAGCGCAATGGCTCACGATACGAAAGTTCAGGGTTTGATTCCAGTTTACTTCTTCTATAATTAAAAGATATAATTTCTGCTTATTTTATGAAACATTTCTTTAGCCATGACAAAAAAATCAGTATTGGAGTAACTTCGATATCTATATCCATAAATATAATGTCCTTTCTGAAAAACGTAAAAAATAAAATATATCCATTTGTTGGGGTATTCCATCCCTTACGTGGTGGGGTGGGTGTGAGGTATTCTCGTGGCACCGTTTTCCTTCCCCCTATTAAGTAAGATTTAATGTCTGGCGCGGTGTAGAAAGGTGCCATCACCTCATCTCCAGCATATTAACCCACCCGCACCCCCGCGGCTCGTGTTGCTAATACACAGTGGGCCGTATTTATATTTTTATGTCCGCTTTTCGTTTTATCTGCGTGTTAACGGTGTTCGTTATGAGATAAAGTAGCGCGGACGTTACGATAATCTCGCTGAAGACCGGGTGGGGAACAGGTATTTTTTATTATTTTATTTTACGATTGGCCATTACGGTCTCCACGTACGCTCTTGTATGTGAGTGTGTGTTTTTGTAGGCCCTATGGCATAGCCCTATATGTAGGAGTAGGTACGTATTAGTATTTTTGTCCGTAATGTAAGATTTACTACTACTACTACACCCTTTTTGATTCTCAGTTTAAACTGTTTAGGAATAATGAAATTCAATTAAAATGCAAATTTGCCATTATAATTATTGTTTTTGCAGTACCTACCTACCTACATATTATATTTTGCTTTAAATTGGATTTCTACGGTTACCTATGCACATCGAATTATCCCATTGTGTTTTGTATAGGTACATTGATATTTACACCAAAATGCGAAAAAGCATTCAAAGTATTCTAGAATAAAATAAAATGTTCATAATAAATTTGTATATTCCAAAAGACCTTAGCTTGAAACCACAGGAGACGCTAGCTGCGAAATATAATTAAAAATAAAATATTTTATACAGAACCATAATATTATCTCTAATTTTAAAAAAAGATTAATTTATACACCTGCCTGTTAAAAATGTTGTGAATTTTATATTTCAAACTGAACTCTGTTAGTGAAAGCGGTGGGAAAATTTTAAACGGAATTTTACGGATAATGCATCTGGTGCTGGTGCAATACGCAGCTGTTATAATTTTACTAGTAAGTATTCCAGTTCCCATCCAACCAGCTGGAAATGCAAACTGCAACTGCGTTACTTCCACTTCCCAGGTCCGCCATCTTGCTCTGCTAATAATATGCGCTTTTTTTTTTAACATCTTTCAACTCAACTTGAACAAAATCCGATATTATCAAAATTTCCAATATTTTAGAAGCTTGCTTTATTGAACATCTTTTTATATTGTCAAACTTCTTAACCCCAAATCGACTTTCATAAATGACACACCAACACTGTTAAAGGGGGCGTCCTTTAAATTAAATTAAAAATTTTCATTATTAAATTTGCTGCCCATAAAAAATGTTGTTACTCGTTAGTATTGGTGTTTCGTATTCTAAACGTGAACGGGGACAGGGGACAGGGTCTCCTGGAGGGGTCTAATAGGAACGATAATGGCAAAAGAAAAAGAAACGTTATTTTATTTTAAAACGAAGATGCCCGTTACAGGGTGAAAGTGCTAACTGGTCAAATTAATAAAAGTGGAAGTGTACCAAGTATTTTTACTTAACTTTAATTAGTTATATACGAATAATTTAATCATCACCAAGTAATGTCAAAAAAAAATATAAATTAAAAAAGTAAAGGTTTTTTTTCTTCATATTCTTGGAATACGATTTCTCAAATCAATATATATATTATTTTTTTTTTTTTTTTAATATTTATTTCTTGGTAATATTTTTACTGTTGCACTTTATATTCACAATGTTGATTATCTTGCTGTAAGGAAGGGATATGTTATACCAAGAATTAAACTACTGTAAGGGTACTGTAAAATTAACTTTTGTTGAGGTTTAGTTAAATACATAGGTATTAGTTTTTATAGTTTTTTTATTTTAGGTATTAGTTGAAATACCAAATACCAACAACGCGCTAGCAAATAAATTCGCTTTTGTGAAGCAACTCTTTTTTAAAACACTTAAAATGTTGTATCATCCGCGATAGTTGGTTGCTTGGTTAATGTATTTGATTCAATTTCATCTCCTCCCTTATTGAAAGTTATCGGCTGGTATCGGATGGTGGGTAAAGATCCCCACGGGAGCGTTGTAGTCGATTGGCTTTATCCACTTCGATACAATCACGCAAATAGGTACTTCATCACCGATCGGATCTAGTAGCGATACAGGACATTTGGCTCTTCGCATGGACTTCAGGACATTTGGCTCTTCGCATGCAATCATATTATATACAAGTATCAATGCCTCTTTTACTACGTTTTCGTATTACTTGTGTAAAAATAATGATTATTATATGGTTTATCGATTAATAAAATAGCCCCATATCGAATAGTTCTCTGGATTGCGTACACAATAGTGATTAATTTGTTTATTATAACATAATATATTGTATTGTAATAGTATTGTATTGTAATATATTATATTGTAATAGTAATTTTCGAGCTATACGAGGGCTAATACGGGGGTGTTGTACCTATATTTGTTATGTCGGAAAAGCTTTTAGTTTAGATATTGGTTTTATTTTTTCCCCCTTCTTGCGTTTATTTTTAACTTCGGGAATATTAAATTCCGTAAAATATATATTTTTTAAACTACAGTCATGGAGTTATTATTGTAATACTGTAAAACATCGTCACATGCCTAAAATCAATGCAACCTTAAATAAAATCGAAACGTACATAATACTACGTCATTTCATCGTTTATCTGAAAAGATAAAACGTGACGCCATAATATTATGAAAAAATACACCATCGATCGAAAGTACCCAGTCGTTCCGAGGTTGGTACCTAGCACTTTCTCCCGTCCATCACGCGTTAGATATTTCAGTCCATTTAGCTGACTCGCTCAGTGTAACAAACTCAGTGCTAGCGAAGTTTAATTTAGTCGCCTTCCTTCCCCCTGCACAGTACTAGAGGCTTCATAAAGCATGGAAACTACACAGGACTCCCCCTTAAAGTTTTCCGAGCCAAGTACACTGCCGAATTTGTGAACACTTAAGCTTTTAGGGCTTAGCGCAAGTTTGTTGCATTCACGTGCATGTTTACACAACGCTACAATAGTTGCAACCACTTAAAATGGATTTATGAGCTAGGGATACATTTTCCGGCGTCTCCAGTGTTTCAATTTAATATTAACATGGTAGACCTCCGCTATCTTTGCTAACAAATATTTGTTTGATAAAAAAATTACATACATAGGTATGTGAATAAAAATCTGACGTCCTTAACCACGAAAGCAATTTTACTATCATAACACGGTAAAATGGAATAGTCGATAAGTCTGCTTACCCTCTATTTTACAACATCAGTACTACCTTATTTTAATTGTGTGCTTTATAAACATCCCTTATTAGTTAAGTTTGCTGTCTGTATCGGCTGGGTCAGTCCGTCGTCCGCGCGACGCTTCGATCTTTGGCTGGTGGATTTATGACCGATCAAGCTGAGTCCTGCCCCGAGATTTATTGGCTTGACCGTTTCTACTGACCCAGAATCCAACGTAAACTCCATCTATTCCCGAGTGACATTTCTCGTATTCTCGCCGTTCATTTTGATTTTGTATTGAATTAAGATGTATTACGCAGTGTGGAGTCATTTTTCTATCGAATCACCATATATTCTCCTCTTTCAGAAAGCAATTACAGAAATTGGAATTTTTGTCTTGACAAAAAAATGTGTACTGAAAAAGCATTTGTTTATCTATCCAAATTATTGTTCTGCTTAGAAATTTTTAATTTTTGTGTAATTTTTATTTATCGAATCAAAGGCAACGTAAATGCGAAAAATTTAAAAGTTTATGATGAACATTTTAAAAAGCAATTGAATGTGGCGTGTAGACGTATTAATTCACATAACCACCAACCACACCATACTCCAGCAAACATTGTTTTTTTCCATTTGGAAACGTTCCAGAGATAAAGAATTTCGCTTAATTCGTGTAGAAAGGGACGCCCTCCGTTATCTCCCCGATATGTCTCTCGGGTCCGCTGTTTTTGCCCCCAAATTTGGGACAGGTCGTTTTTTCGTTTTATCTCGAACTGTAACCTTAAATTTGTTTCTGGAGTTGCCTATCGCTTCACTGGTCCTGCCGATGCCGTCAGACTTAAACTTTCTCTATCTCGCCATGGCGAGGCGCTATCCTTAGCGAAGGTTTTCTAAAACTTTTAGACAGCATAATATGCATATTTCTTTAAAAAATACAACCAAAGAATGCAAGATTGAAAAGAGTGGTGTGAAAATAACAGCAAATTTTTTCATTATCTCGTTTGCATTATATAATAATTTTGTGGACATTAACACAGTACATAGTTGCGAGTATCGTAATCTGGTACGTTCGTTGCAAAGCGGATATCGGGTGATCAGGGAACCTACTGTTTTGTCGCTAATCGAATATTCCTTAATGTTAAACAGTACTTTGGGAAGCATCGATTAACTTTTGCTAATTTAAGAACTTTATGTTATTCTGATTAAAATAAATCGATTTTCCGTAGGAATATTCTTGCCTTACTTGAATTTTGATAAAAATAGAAATGTTTGAATTATTATTATCTTTGTATTTTAAGATTCTCATCATTATTTTAAATCTGATTATCTTGTCATAATATAATTCTTTTGACCTTTATACCTAAGGTTGTGTGTGGGTTGTTCCTGATGAGATCATTATTGTATGTGTGGGTTTACAATTAACTAATGATTATTTTTCTCTTTTCAGGTAAGTGACACTATCTGTTTACCAGTTAATCCTTCGACGATACAGTAAGTCTATTAATTAATTTAATACTGTAATCGATATTAGTAGGTACTATTTTTCGCCTTGTCGGTACATACCTTACTATTAGCTTCCATAATTGTCAAACGATCGCATTTAGGTACTGTCAATAATATAATTGCATAAAAGTCCTAATGTTTTTTTAAATGTAAATGTACTGTTTCGTAAATCGGTATTTAAATATTCAGTACGAAGCATACATATCAATGTAAAAATACAGCTAAAAGTATACAAATTACTGCAACTAAATCATTTGTCTCTTTTTTATTTTCATTTTTACTTTCATGCAAATGGATATTGTTTGTTCAGTGGAAATCTCGAGTTTATCACTCGGTTACGACCGAACTACCGAGTCGGTAAGGCGGTTGATGAAATAAACCCGCAATAACTCGTCTTCTCCTCGAGTTATGGCGATATTCCACCCGGCCGTGGTGGATCTTCCCACCCCACCGCGGCCGCCATCTTGTCAACCCGCCCGGAGAGTCAACATACCAACTGATTGTCATTGTAATCCACTCAGCCGCTGAGATCCGCTGCATCTAGGAATTAATTATCGAATTTGCCACCGCTTTCGCTGCACAAGACTAATAACACATATTTCTAAAGCCATGTTTTTTAAAAATATTATTGGTAATAATAAAAAATCTGAAGTAAAAGTAGTGATTTTACTCGTTGTATGGAGGAAAGGATATAATTTATTTTTTCACTATTATATTAACAATGTTACAAAACCGTTGGCAGCTTACGTCAGAACTACGGGACGTAGACCCGACTGACCTGAAACTGGCGGCCGATCACTTGGGGGTGTCTTATAGGGGGCGGTTGTGGAATGATAATAATCATTATGAAATAGTCTAATTTTAAATTGTATGCTTTTAATTCCGTTTTTTTACTATCAGGTATTTTGGTCGTTATAGTAGGTAGTATAAGTTAAAAACCAGAAGTACCTACCTGTTCTTGCGTACATGCTAAAATGTTTTTATGCTTTTACTTGAATTTTTTACTATTACCAATTAGTAAGTAACAGGGCCGGCCATTAGTGTATGCATTAAAATAATATTTAGCCTAACTATTTGCTTTTTTTCTCAACATCCAAAGATGACGTATCTTATGGAATTTTTAAAATAAGTCGGTATGGCTTTTAATTTAATTGATAAATTATTATAGATAATAATAATATATTGTAATTACTGACCCAATAAAATGAACCCGTATAGTTTTTTTGCTTATACAAATAGTTGACCTTGGCGAGTGCAAATAAATACAATGAATAGCGGAATTTCATGTGTTTTCACCAAAATTTTCAATCTTAAACGTAATATTGCAATTAGGTACTAAAAGTCGGATCCTGATCTCATTTCGCTCGTTAACCGAAATAATCGATTGTTAATTATTCTGATTTTTCCGTGTTTAGCAAAAAATAAATAAGCTTCCTGATAAGAGTGAAATGAAATTTTCTTACGGTTCGAGCTTTCATTGAAAGTAAAGTTTGTAAATCACCCGGGACTCCTCCACCGGGCGTAGGTACTTGACTTTCCATAGTGCGGCCTTCGGATTTTCTAACACTTGTAGATCGCGGTCCCTCGGGAACATCTCTGATTTGCTTATTAATTCGCGCATTATAGGAATTCAATTAACGCCTACCACCGAATTAGGGTTTCCCAGAATTTCCACCCCTATTTTCCTACTTTGTTACCGTTTACGACATCCGCCGTTGATTTCGGTTAAATACGATCCAAACTTGCGTCACTTGAATTTTCCGCTTGAAGATACAAATTGACAGTTTATTTGAAAATTGATCAAATTATCCAACGCGTTGATAAAATTTACATAAGTACACCCACAACACAAGGCAAACTTTCATGGCACCATAATAATATTTTCGCATAATAGGGTTCTTCCCGATAGCATGAATATCCTTGAAAACGTTATAAATATTCAAAGTATATTTTTACAATTCCAACGATATAAAACACAATGATCAAAAATTTTGTTTTCATTTATAAATTTATGTTTAAAAAACACGAAAATACGAATGATTTTTAACGTCCGTTATTGGCTAGTGACGTCATTCCCGTCTACGTGAAAGGCGTGAAAATTCATTCCGTAGTGAGCGCCTATATTGCTGTGACGTCACACCGCATGCGCGCCAAATGGAGGATTTTGCGAGCGATTTGAAAAAGTGCTATTTGAAACCGCGCTAGAAAATTCATATGACATCGTAAAAAAATTTTAAAAAATCTCTTGATATTGTAATTTTTCAATCAATTTTTTTAAATCAAAAATGAAAATCGGAAAGAACCCAACTTCCAATAATAAATAATTACTTAATAAGCAAAGGGGATAGTCCGTTTACGGTTTCAGTGGAACTACCATAAAACCAAGAAAATGTATTTTTAATTTTTATAATTACAATGCATTTACAGTCTTTAATTGTACGTTTTTTTCAATTGAAAATATAACGAGTTTGTACAATTCCATCAGGTACACCCTTCTACTAAGGTTCCGCCGCAAATTTTAAATTATACGTCCTTTTAAGTGTGGCTCCTTTGTAAGTAATATATTGCCGTAAACCGCAACATGCGCGCCCAGTGAGCCTACTTTCCTACTGCCTCCTGCCTACGCTACCCTGTGTACGGTTTATATACTGTACACGGTAAATAAACCTTGGAGAATATGGGAAATTTAGGGGAGAAGGGGAATTTGTTACACCAACCTGGCGGTTAGGGTGACAAATGCCGTGTTTACCCTTTATTTGATATAAATACAAGTGCGGTGTTTATTTTTCACCGACTTCCTAGAACGGCGGACATTTATCGGCGCCAACTAGGCCTGACGGTAATAATAATTCAGACTTATTGAAATGTTTCATGAAAAAATATTACAGCGTTTATTGTATGCGACATTTGCGCTTTTATACGACTGATGTTATTTCTTAGGAACCAAACAACGCGCTATCCCGAAAAGGTTGTCGGATTAGATCAAATTATTGTGTATTTAAAAACAGCCTTATTTCGTCGCATTCACGCTAACATTAATTTTATAATATTATTACAAGTTATTTTTGCGTGTTCGATCATTTTATTTGTTGTGGTACTATAACTGTGTTCTATATCCCATCATATTTACGGCCGTTTATTCTACGCTTCTCTGTTCAACAATAATAAAAAACATTAGACTCTTAACGTAAAACTCTTCTACTGTTAACAATGTCTGTAGCTACCTCTGTATTTTAATTGTTTTCGTGCTATTCAGTAAGATCGCGTGTTTCCGTACTTCGTGAGTGTCTAGTCTAGACACTAGACTGATTTAAATAAAAAATAAAATTCCCAGTCATTGTTCGTGCTCGTATATTTTCATAAACACTAAACGTTTTTAAATATTACTTATGTTTTTATCCGTAGATGTGACACTTGTTTTCTTACAATAAAGTGATCGATTTTATCTATCTCTTATCCCGAGTAGAACAACGTTATCTACAGTAGCTACCTCCTTCCTCCTAAAGCCTCCTTCAAAATTTCCCCGGAACGGATAATGAATGGTGCTACGGTGGTCCGTGACGTAAGCCGCCGCCCTCTGACGTCACCCGATACAGGAGACGGTCATGAATATATTCGCCCCGGTGAAATTATATTCACCGTCACTAAGTCAGTTCACGCCTCTTGGATTCAAGATGTAAACACAGATTACTTGCTCAGTTTGTTGTAAAGAATTATAATACTGAAATAAGTTTCATAAAACTGAAATATATAATATTGCTTTAAGGAATGTTTTAATTTGTGAAGTCAGCTGTATTGTCAGTTTTTTGCGTGGAAAAGTTTCCCAATATAATCAAATGGAATACTGATTATGTCAATGTTTTAAAACAGCTTGTCTTCAATCTCGAAACTAGATCTTATGTCAAGTCCGATTAAACAGGGTAGGTAGGCACGTGTCCCCTTGAATACGTCGATTGTGTACAATAATATCTGCGAATACTATCCACATCACACAATACTGTGCGTGTTAATAACACAAAAACAATCCAAGGGCATCTCGGTACTGAAGCCTATTTTCCTTTAACCTTAACTAAGAAGAACGAAATTTCGTGCATAATTAATCAACTTTTCGTTATGTCGTCGCTCATTCGTAAAGTTGTAGTTGCCTACTACGTGCTCTGCTTTCACAATCGTAACGCTGGATGTCTATTCTACATAGTATGTGTGTACAATTCTGCCTTGTTTGTTGGGTTGTGGTATGTAGCTAAAGCTGGCTCCAGACATTGGCTCAAACACGCCAGAATCGGTGGAGGGAGTAGATTTTAAAAACGTTTACCCGATAAATATCAGTGCGTTAGAGAGAGATTGCAAGAGAGTTGGTGGCTAAGGGAATATCGTGTAAATTTCGGAAAACGCGTTCAAGTTCTGTGTAGCCCTGTATTACGTCAACTTTGAAAATATGTACCTAACTAACTAACTAACCATCACGCCGTTTCCCCGTAGGGGAAGGCAGAGAAGATAGAAACGCCATACTACTCTGTCCTGACAGACTTCCTTTGCTTCCTCTACATTCATACATCTTCTCATGCACATACGCCGATTATTCCGACTTTTTCACTTAACCACTTTCAAGTACTTGACGTACTTGGTCATGCCATGTCTTTCTCGGCCTTCCGCGGCTTTTACATCCAGGCACACTTGCATTTAAACTTCTTTTAGCCGTTCTTTCATCACTCATTCGCTCCACATGACCAAACCATCGTAAAAGCCCTTTCTTAATTTTGTCGATAATGCTTATCTCAGCCTTGCACTCTGCTCTAATTTCGACATTTGTACACCTATAATTTGTACCTACGGCATATATATTATTATAACTAAGAGCGGATTTACATTCGTCTAACGTTTCGTTACGTGACGCGTCAGGGCGGTATCGGCTCCGTGATGTCTTACGTGAAATGTGTGAAACCGATACCATTGTGCGTCACGACACGTCACGACACGTCAGACAAGCGTAAATCCACCGTAACCTAACCTCACTCACAGTCAGACTTGGAACAGTTGTTACCCGCGACTGTTGGGCATCGATCGTCGTAAAACAAAGGATTCGGCCGGATTTTTTGCCTCGGAGAGTAATGTATTCCGCCGCCCTCCGTAATCTCACATCCCCAGGCATTGGCGTACGTCGGCTGCATGTGTAATTTCCTCTTGCAGCGCTCCGGCTCCTAGCCCCGCCCATCACGTGACTACCCACCCTCCCGCCTCACGCTGAAATCATATTTTATTTATAATATAAAGCCATAGCTGTTGATTAGATCATTAGGGATCCCCCACATAACCGGAAATTCACTACTTGGATTTTTAATTATCATAACGGGAGTGGTCTACATACTTCAAAAATCGACCGGTTAATTTTCAATCTATGAAAAAGTCTTTAGAAGACTGGATCCGCCACGATGAAACTCTCTGGTAATTTCGTCCGAACGAGGATCGGAAAATGGAAGAGGACTTACCAGAGCTGGACTCAAGGGCGGGATATGAAGCTGAAGGACCACCAGGAAGGGCGAAGTATCCTGGAATACCCTGGAACACCACGTCGAACTGGCGCGGCGGGACACAAACGAGGGGCACAGCACACTTTACTCACTATTGGTCGAGGGGATTCGGGAATTGGAATCTGGAAAGCTTGGAGATGGATGACGAGTATCACGAGGGTATAACGAGGGTGGATAGAACGAAGAAAGATCAGAGAAGGACGGATGTTGCGAGGTAGAGTAACGTTGCTGCGCTGAGCGAATATTCGAGACTGAATTTTAGTTGGATAACAGGTGACAAAACGGAATGGAATGGGTGAAGGTAGGCGATACATTTTGGAGAGGAATTCGAACTACCTATACCAGAGAGTATCAATAATGGCCAAACCAGAAGACAATAGATAACTGTCTTTTTTATCGATTCTTATGATACAATTTTAGAGTGGAATTATTATGGAGCGCCTTCTCTTATTTTTTAAATGACTATTGTCAAGAATATAATATGTGACAACCTTGGACTGTCGCTGTGGCGTAAGACTGATCATCTTGTCTTCATGTAACCAATTATCAAGATTCACTGTATTTGGGGTATCAATGTAGCGCCATATGCACCATCGGGTGCGGATAAGGAAAAGTAGTAGTAAAAAGTATAATAATAATTTGATATGTTAACATTTTTCATTGTTGTTACTCAATACTAAACAGACTAATTTCAATTTTTTTTTTCTTACGATTTTCAACTGTTAATAATGATCAAACAACAGTATCTAGTTTAGAAGCTCGACGCCCGAAAACTTTTAACATTTACTTAGGGGTAAATTACACTTCAAAAAACTGTAACATGTAACAAAATACCTCCATTTCCGTAATCACGAAATCTCCGCTCCCTCTTCCCCTCCCCCACAGCAGTCGCCTAGTCCTTGAGTAACTGTAGCTTGTAACTGGTAACGCTCTGATGATTGACAACGGTAATTTAAATAAAGTCGCAACAGCCTGGGTGCTTAGTATATCGGGTCAAATGCGAAGCTTACGCGTACAAAGGACGTAAGCGCCACGCATTTTTATGGTACTTATGGTGAATTCTCTAAAACTTTTCGCATTTGACGCGATATGCTATAATCTTCCTGGTTGGAAGGCTGGCGACAAAGAGATTTGGCTTAATCTAGGTTATTGTTATGAATTTAATTTCTCGGTGATTGTTTAATCTTATGGAACAGTATTATCGCGTAATAGAACCCTAGAACGTCATTGTTTCAAATTAATATCATATGTGAATTTTAATTATTTTAATATTTTTTTACAAAACATGGTTAAATATTAAAATATGTCTAAAAAAATAACAAAATAGAAAATATTTTTGATAAAAATAAACAAATAAATATATTGTCCTGGGTACCTACTTCACTTATTATATTCTGCCTATGTACATACCATATACCTAAAGATCACTCTAAAGTCAAACCTAAAGTCACCTAAAGTAAACACGGTAGTAGAAACGCGCCGAAAAATGAGGGACAGCTTGGTGGCGCGATCTAGCTTTTAGTTTATTATGTAATACTTGTTTTTGATAGTAAAAAATAAATAAATAAATTGCAAAATAAATTTTCTGAACAGTGGCTATCGCTATGTCTGAACGAACCTAGTATGAAAATGCTCCAATAACACTAGGTCATATTGTTCAGTACTGATCACTTGCGTGAAGGTCGCTAGTATGCTAGAATGATAGCTGGTTGGCAGGGGGTGGGAAGAGGGCGCAGGGGTGCGCGAATTTAGCGTTCTGCCACCCCTCGCCCTCTATTCGTTCAGGCTTCAACAAGTTTAGTTCCGAGGTGACGGAACCTAAACTATTTTAAGAGAAATAGTTCTCATTTAAGCATTTTTAACGATACAATTTACAATTTTCCCGCTATCCACACCCAATAATGCATAGGGCACTGCATTAGTACACTTCTTCTTTTCACCACATCGCTCCTATGTGGAGCATGCGGACATAACTAGATCCCTACAGGAGACCCTGTCGCCAGCCAGCTCTCTCTCCTCCTCCCAAGTCAGGCCCGCATCCATCAGCTCCGCTGAGTACATCCGGATGATGGTCATAGACGGTCTACCAGGACGGCGGGATCCTGCAGGCGTAAAAGAGAGGTAGCTCGGGTTCAGGCTCTCCCGAGGCATCGGGAGTACATGAATACAACGAATCTTAATAATTTATTACACAGGCAAGATGATCAGTCTTAAGCTTCAACACCAGCTCAAGGTATCGCATATGAAATATTTGAATGTGAAAACCACATTCAAATTAATATTTTATATTGACCCTCATCGGGAATCGAACCCGTGACCTCATGCGGATCAGTAGCGGTCACACAGATTGGTTTCAATCAGTTTACCATATGCATGATACTAGACAGTACAGTAAGGGATCTGATTCTACAAATGAGGGTTAATACTTCCTTGGCTCAGAGGCAGCATTCTCTATATTGGACCAATAAATTTTTCATCCAAAAACCGCGCAAAAGCAGAAACAGAT